>SJXQ01007975.1:21032-59510 GCA_006408695.1 Aepyceros melampus | reverse complement strand
TAAATAGACATTTCTCCAAAGAAGACATACGAATGGCTAAAAACACATGAAAAGATGCTCCACATCACTCATTATCAGAGAAATGCAAATCAAAACCACAATGAGGTACCATTTCACACCAGTCAGAATGGCTGCGATCCAAAAGTCAACAAGCAATAAATGCTGGAGAGGGTGTGGAGAAAAGGGAACCCTCTTACACTGTTGGTGGGAATGCAAATTAGTACAGCCACTATGGAGAACAGTGTGGAGATTCCTTAAAAAATTGCAAATAGAAATGCCTTATGATCCAGTGATCCCACTGCTGGGCATCCACACCAAGGAAACCAGAATTGAAAGAGACACTGTCTGTGACTTTTAAAAACTGTGAAATTTCAGCTTTTGAAGAACCATAGCAATTTACAAATCACAGTTTAAAAGGCATTCTTTTATTTGAATGAATGAAATCATTCCTTACCAAACAATATTTTCTCATCCTAATCTCTGTTTTGGTAAAGTAATCACTGGGCTTCTTACATGCAGGAAACACAGGTTTGATCCCTGTACAGAAGAGCCAGGCAGGTTTCAAAGAGTCAGACATGACTCAATGACTAAACAACAACAGTAACAAATGATCACTCCTGCTTATTTTCTTCACATATAACCCCAATTAATTTTGTTGCTAACTGCAATATATAGTCCACCAGGTTCCTCTGTCCATGGGATTTCCCAGGCAAGAATACCGGAGTGGGTTGCCATTCCCTTCTTCAGGGGATCTTCCTGACCCAGAGATCCCTGCATTGCAGGTGGATACTTCACTGCTGAGCCACTGGGGAAGACCTAAGTGCCAAATATTTCTAGTCAATTTATAAGGTTATACATTATTTAAAAATCTTAATCTTTACATATTCAACAGACACACAAATACACATACACATACACCTCTAACTAAAACATTTTGCTCTCTCTCCATATTTGTCAAATCCACACCAAAATCTGTTTAGGATCTTCCTTTATTTACACAGAATCCCTGTTTTCTCCTATCTCCAGGTTCTCTGGCTCTTGTGGCACAAACCACTCTTTGGCGGTAGTTATACACTGCTGACTTATTCTGTTCATTCCATATGCATGTCTCCTCCAACCTAGATGACACGTACTTCGAGAAAAGGAACCTCTGTTCTCTTCATCTCTACTCCCTTCCACCTGACACGTGTTCAGAGTGACTGAAATAGGCTAGGCATGTGGGAGTAATCTTTCAAAATGTTTTAACATTGTCATCTGTTAGTCTTCATATTGAATACTCTTAATGCTTTTATTATATTTTGTTTCATGTAACTTTAAAAAAATTACCTTTGTTACTTTCTTGGTATCTGTGTATACATTCTGTATAACTCAGTTTGGCTATATTGAATTTAACTCAAACCCTGGGATAGGGAAGAACTTTCAGTGCTAATGATTACCAAATTTACTCATGAAGTAGAGAGAATGCAACCTTCATAATCAAAACAGAAGAATTAAACATGACTTTTACGCACACACACAGATCCATGTGAGCCCCTAGGTGGGTCCTCTACCCTATTCTCATTCTGAGAACCAGTGCCTGAAAGGATTATTAATATGCTCTGTCAGCTCTCAAATGGATTGAAATGAAGGGGGGAAAATATATGGAAGAATTTAAAATTAAAAGAATTTTAAAATACTTTAAATTTAAAGTATAAATTTAAAGTATAAAGTATTTGGTTACATTAAAATTCAAAATTTTTACCATATCAGATTTAGATTTTTTTTTTTTCTTACTCCTTCCCTTGAATCAGTCCTGGAGAAACTACAGAAAATAGAAGGAATCAATGATCTAAAAAAAATCACATGAAAACCTGTGAGAGCTCCAGACAGACTGAAAACATCTCGGAAGGAATAAAGAGGAATGGTGCTGCAGGCAGCATCTGCCTCTGGCTAAGAGAATCTAGGCACATCTCTGAGAGACTGTGTTGGAGATGTATTACGTTTCATTCTTCTCTCTACATCGTGATAGACCATTATTGCCTGACTCATCACCACAATGGAGAGGGAAATGGCAACCCACTCCAGTGTTCTTGCCTGGAGACTTCAGGAATGGGGGAGCCTGGTGGGCTGCAGTCTATCGGGTCGCACAGAGTCGGACACGACTGAAGCAGCTTAGGAGCAGCAGCAGCAGCAGCACCACAAAGATTCCCTCAAGCCTAGACTACTTGGTCTGGAGGAATCAGATGAATATCAGACAAAATTCAAAGGTAGTACAAAATCCACTGGAGTGAGGAGCTTGTATAAATGGGACGGACAGGCTAGTACTCTCAGGCATTCATTATTTGTCTTCTCTCTGCTCCAGGCAGCAGGGTTCACATCATTCTGAAGAAAGTCTTGTCTGGTGGTTAAGACAGTAAAGAATCTGCCTGCAATGTTGGAAACCTTGGTTCAGTCCCTGGAAGATCCCCTGGAGGAGGGAATGGCAACCCACTCGAGTATTCTTGCCTGAATAATTCCATGGAGAGAGGAGCCAAGGGGTCACAAAGAGTCAGACAGGACTGAGTGAGTAACACTTTCACTTTTCAGGCTACTTCTATCTAAGGTGTTTTGTTTTGTTTTGTTTTAAAGTGAATCCTTCAGAACCTAGTGGGCTACCTAGTGATTTTGTAGTGCCTGGAGCTGTGTGTCCCTTCCTGCCCTTTCCTTAAATTCACAGAGATGACAGGTACTTACAGGACTTTGGGTTTTCCCCAATACATATTAAAAGTCAGAGCAGGAAGACATTCTAAGCGAACATGAACTTAAAAGTCAACATGACTAGACTCTTGGAAGCACAATTTTTCAACAAAGAAAGCAAAATCAACAAAGGATATCACATGAAGCAGCTATTAAAATAAAAATTTTAAACAATCATGATAAATGCCCTTAAAATGATGAATATTAGTAATACTTGGGGGAAATAAATAGAAAAAAGCAGAAATACTAATTTCAAAAAATAAGTTATAATAGTTTAAGATGAATAGTTGGATAAAATATTAGAAGAAATGAATTAGAGCACTTGTAGACTATCTTGAAGCACTCTTCCTGAGGGTTAGCATGAAAAGGAAAAGGGAAATAACATATAAGGAATAACACATAAGATAAGAGATATGGAGAAGAAAAGCAGAACTACCAACATATGGAAAATAGGAGTGTTTAATGAAATATAAGGACATTAATAAGTTCTAAAATCTTCCTATAAAGAAATAAAAACCAGATCTATTTTAGACTTCCTAACAGTAGCTTTGATGACAAGATAGTTTTGAGCAATATTTTTGAAGTATTTAAATAAATCAACTTTGAATTATAATTTTTAATCAGCCAGATTGTTATTTAAATGTCAGGTGTATGCACAGCTACCTTTCCCAGCTTTCCTTGGAGTTAAGTGTTGCCTTCTCTTTATATTTGGCCAAGGGAAAATAGGCTGAAGTATGCTACTTCTAGGTCTTTCCAACAAAAGTATGTGAGTCTTCTGTACCCATGTGTTGGTGAATATTGATTTTCTTTGTCAACCTAGGTCCCCAAATGACCGTGTGGAATACAACACCCTCCTTGCAGATGATTGCTCTTTGTATGAGGAAGAAATTCTTTTTTATTATGTAAAAACATTATTGTTTTGTGGACTATTTATAACTTATGTTGTCTTGATACAAATAATTTTGTACAGAGAAACCTCATTTGACTGTACTTTGCTTTATTGTGCTTTGCAGATATTGCATTTTTAATAAGTTGAAAGTCTGTGGCAACTCTGAACTGAGCACGTTTATTGGCGCCATTTTTTTCCAACAAACATTTTCTCACTTTGTTTCTCTGTGTCGTGTCTTATAATTCTCACAATATTTCAAACTTTTCACTATTATATTATTATTATTATTATCAATTATTATATTTGTTATGGTGATCTATGATCTTTTTAATTTCTGTTACAACTTGCTGAAGGCTCAGGTGCTAGTTAGCATTTTTAGCATGGAGAGAGTGGGTTAAGTACACGTCTACTTAGTTTTACTAGTTATTCCCACACTGCTCTTTGTAGCCACATACGATAGTTGTCATATCCCCACATCCCACTAATACAACATTATCAAACTTTCTAATGTTTGCCAGTTCTATGTTTAAATGTTTTAATGTTTGAAGTCATACCGTATTGTTTTAATTTTATAACTGTAATTATTAATGATTTTGAGCATTCCAGTCACATGAGTTTGGTCCTACATGGGATTTCATTTGTTCAGGATAGATAAAATCAATGGAACAGACTGAGGAAGTCTTTCTGTAAGAAAGAAAGGAAATTCATGAGGCCAAATTCAGAAGAAGATAATGCAAGGTGTGAATTCCCCACCTGCTTTCCTCCCGCAGAGAAGCGTGCAAGTCCTGGGTACTGCTAAATGGTGTGTATGTCTGACTTCTAAGGGAAGACACACTTCTTCAATCACTTTCCCTCCTTACAGTTCCAGCCTGGGAGTAACCTTGTCAGTAGAGAGCTGTGGTATACACAGTCATCAGGATTTAGATGGGAACTTTTTACAGTTGTTTGGGAATGACAATGGTTCATACTTAGAGACCTTGGACAAATCTGTGGACTTGTAGAACAACATGACTGGGTCAGAGACCTAAGTCAAAAAACTTCTTGAGCCTTGTTCTCTGACCCATTTTCTAAGCAATGAATTGTGCTCTCTACTTTCTGCCTAAAGAGTAGCCTTTTATTTACCAATTTAAAATTGACGCTGAGAAGCTGTTTAGCAATCTGCCGCTTGTATCGTCTATACTTAGACCTACACTGCTGCAAAGGCCCTTGTCCATCAGGTATACTGTCAGAATCAAGTCAGGAAATCAGAGATCAATTATGTATTTCAAACAGAGGGAATGTGGTACAGGAAATTTGTGACATGGATATTAAAAACCGTGAGAGAGAAAAGGGGAATGGAGATGCAACTCAGATATTAGTAATGTAGGGAAGTTGCTTATGACTCTTAGGTTTATGGAAACGAAAGAGGATGTGATGTTTCCTGTGCATACAAGTGGGACTAAGCCACTGGCTACTGGAACCAAGGAGGAGATCTCATGGCCTAGTTTGGAATTGGTGAAGGACTACAACCCATTTCCATAATTATTCCTAAAACAGAGAAGAAGAATAAACCCTTCTTCTCTCTTCCCCACCTCTGACAGTATACTGCTGCTGCTGCAAAGTCACTTCAGTCGTGTCCGACTCTCTGTGACCCCATAGACGGCAGCCCACCAGGCTCCCCCACCCCTGGGACTCTCCAGACAGGAGTACTGGAGTGGCGTGCCATTTCCTTCTCCAATGCATGAAAGTGAAAAGTGAAAGTGACGTCATTCAGTCCTGTCTGACTCTTAGCAACCCCATGGACTGCAGCCCACCAGGCTTCTCCGTCCATGGGATTTTCCAGGCAAGAGTACTGGAGTGGGGTGCCATTGCTTGTTACTGCTAGAGAAATGCAAACCAAATCTCAATGAGATATTACCTCACACTAGTCAGAATGGCCACCATAAAAAAAAATATACAAGCAGTAAATGCTGGAAAGAATGTGGAGAAAAAGAAACCCTCTTGCACTGTTGGCCACAATGTAAATTGATACAGCCACTATGGAAGACAGTATGTTGATTCCTTAAAAAACTAGGAACAAAAGTACCATATGACCCAACAACCCCACTACTGGGCATATATCTTGAGAAAGCCGAAATTGAAAAAGATTACATGTATCCCAGTGTTCACTGCAGCACTATTTACATTAGCTTGACTATGCCAAAGCCTTTGACTGTGTGGACCACAATAAACTATGGAAAATTCTGAAAGAGATGGGAATACCAGACCACCTGACCTGCCTCTTGAGAAACCTATATGCAGGTCAGAAAGCAACAGTTAGAACTGGACATGGAACAACAGACTGGTTCCAAATAGGAAAAGGAGTACATCAAGGCTGTATATTGTCACCCTGCTTATTTAATTTCTATGCAGAGTACATCATGAGAAACGCTGGACTGGAAGAAGCACAAGCTGGAATCAAGATTGCTGGGAGAATTATCAATAACCTCAGATATGCAGATAACACCACCTTTATGGCAGAAAGTGAAGAGGAATCAAAAAGCCTCTTGATGAAAGTGAAAGAGGAGAGTGAAAATGTTGGCTTAAAGCCAATATTCAGAAAACTAGGATCATGGCATCTAGTCCCATCACTTCATGGAAAATAGATGGAGAAACAGTGGAAACAGTGTCAGACTTTATTTTTGGGGGCTCCAAAATCACTGCAGATGGTGATTGCAACCATGAAATTAAAAGACACTTACTCCTTGGAAGGAAAGTTATGACCAACCTAGATAGCATATTCAAAAGCAGAGATATTACATTGCCAACAAAGGTCCGTCTAGTCAAGGCTATGATTTTTTCCTGTGGTCATGTATGGATGTGAGAGTTGGACTGTGAAGAAAGCTGAGCACTCAAGAATTGATGCTTTTGAACTGTGGTGTTGGAGAAGACACTTGAGAGTCCCTTGGACTGCAAGGAGAGCCAGTCCATCCTAAAGGAGATCAGTCCTGGGTGTTCATTGGAAGGACTGATGCTGAAGCTGAAGCTCTAATACTTCAGCCACCTGATGCGAAGAGTTGACTCATTGGAACAGATCCTCATGCTGGGAGGGATTGGGGGTAGGAGAAGAAAGGGATGACAGAGGATGAGACATGACCTACTTGATGGACATGAGTTTGGGTGAACTCTGGGAGTTGGTGATGGACAGGGAGGCTTTGTGTGCTGTGATTCACAGAGTCGCAAAGAGTCGGACAAGACTGAGTGACTGAACTGAACTAAACTGAAAAGATGATGCTATTAAAATGCTGCACTCAATATGCCAACAATTTTAGAAAACTCAGAAGTGAAGGCCAGTTTTTATTCCAATCTCAAAGAAGAGCAATTCAAAAGAATGTTCAAACTACCCAACAATTGCATTCACTTCACATGCTAGCAAGGTAGTCAAAATCCTTCAAGCTAGGCTTCAGCAGTACGTGAACCAAGAACTTCCAGATGAACCAGTTGAGTTTTGAAGAGGCAAAGAAATCAGAGATGAAATTGCCAGCATTCCACTAAAACATCTACTTTTGCTTCACTTACTACATTAAAGCCTTTGACTGTGTAGATCACAACAAATTGGAAAATTCTTAAAGGATGGGAATACCAGGTAACTTACCTGCCTCCTGAGAAACCTGTTTGCAGGTCAAGAAGCAACAGTTAGAACCATACATGGAACAAGAGACTGGTTCAAAATTGGGAAAGGAGTAAGTTGCTGTTCAGTCACTCAGTCATTTCTGACTCTGCCACCTCATGGACTGCGGCATGCTGGCCTTCCCTTTCCTTCACTGTCTCCCAGAGTTTGCTCAAATTCATGTCCTTTGAGACAGTGATGCCATCCAACCATCTCATCCTCTGTCATCCCTTTCTCCTCATGTCCTCAATCTTTCTGATCATCAGGGTCTTTTTCAATGAGCTGGCTCTTTGCATCAGGTGGCCAAAGTTGTGGAGCTTCAACTTTAGCATCAGTCCTTCCAATGAATATTCAGGGTTGATTTCCTATAGGATAGACTGGTCTGATACCCTTAGAGTTTAAAGGATACTCAAGAGTCTTCACCAACACCACAGTTCAAAAGCATCAATTCTTTGGTGCTCAAGCTTCTTTCTGCTCCAGTTCTTATATCCAAACATGACTACTGGAAAAACCATACCTTTGACTATACTGACATTTTTCAGCAAAGTGATTTCTCTGCTTTTTATACACTGTCTAGGTTTGTCATAGATTTTCTTCCAAGGAGCAAATATCTTTTAATTTCATGGCTACAGTCACCATCTGCACTGATTTTTGAGTCCAAGAAAATAAAGTCTGTCACTGTTTCCATTTTTTCCCCATCTATTTGCCATGACATCATGGGACTAGTTGCCATGATCTTAGTTTTTTGAATGTGGAGTTTTAAACCAGCTTTTCCACTCTCCTCTTTGACCTTCATCAAGAGGCTCTTTAGTTCTTCTTCACTTTCTGCTATTATTATCATCTGCATATCTGAAGTTGTAGTTATTTCTCCTGGTAATCTTGAGTCCAGCTTGAGCTCCACCGAGTCGAGCATTCTGTATGAGGCACTCTGTATATGTTAAATATGCAAAATGATAATATACAGCCTTGACATATTCCTTTCCCATTTTGAGCCAATACTTTGTTCCATGTCTGTTTCTAACTGTTGCTTCTTCACATGCATACAGTTTTCTCAGGAGGCAGGTAAGGTGGTCTGATACTCCAACCTTCTTAAGAATTATCCATATTTGGGGGAAGGAATATGGTAGGGTTGTATATTGTCATCTTGTTTATTTAACTTAGACACAGAGAAAATCATGCAAAATGCCAGTCTGCGTGAATCACAAACTGGAATCCAGATTTCCAGGAGAAATATCAACAATCTCTAATGTGCATATGCTACTACATAATGGCATAAAGTGAAAAGGAACTAAAGAGCTTCTTGATGAAGGTGAAACAGGAGAGTGAAAAAGCTGGCTTGAAACTCAACATTCACAAAACTAAGATCATGGCATCTGGTTCTATTGCTTCTAGGGAAATAGGGAAGAAATGGAAACAATGACAGACTTTATTTTCTTGGGCTCCAGAATCACTGTAGTCGATGATTGCAGCCATGAAATTAAAAGACACTTGCTCCTTGGAAGGAAGGCTATGACAAACCGAGACAGCCATAGACAGTGTATTAAAAAGCAGAGACATCACTTTGTTGAAAAAGGTCCATCTAATCTGAGAGACTTCACTTTCACTTTTCACTTTCATGCATTGGAGGAGGAAATGGCAACCCACTCCAGTGTTCTTGCCTGGAGAATCCCGGGGACAGGGGAGCCTGGTGGGCTGCCATCTATGGGGTCGCACAGAGTTGAACATGACTGAAGTGACTTCGCAGCAGCAGCAGCAACAGCAGCAGTCAAAGCTTTGGTTTATCCAGTAGTCATGTATGCATGTGAGAGTTGGACCCTAAAGACAGATGAGTGCTGGAGAATTGTTGCTTTTGAATTGTGGTGCTGGAGAAGACATTTGAGGGTCCCTTGGACACCTAGGAGGTAAAACCAGTCATCCCAACAGGAGATCAATTCTGAATATTTGTTGGAAGGACTGATACTGAAGCTGAAGTTCTAATACCCTGGCTACCTGATGCCAAGAGCTGATTGCTGGAAAAGACCCTGATGCTCAGAAAGATTGAGGGCAGGAGGAGAAGGGGGCAACAGAGGCTGAAATGGTTGGATAACATCACTGACTCAATGGACATGACTTTGAGCAAACTCTGGAAGGTTGTGAAGGACAGAGAAGCCTGGTGTGTTGCAGTCCATGGAGCTGCAGAGAGTTGGCTGCGACTCAGCAAATGACCCACAACAACAATAAAAATGTGTACATATTTTGATGTATGTGTAAATTGTGAAATAATTACCATACTCAAATACAGAAGTATATCCACACATAGTATTTTCTTGTGTGTGTGTGTGTGTGTGTGTGTGGTGAGAACACTTATAATCTACCCTCTTAACAAAGTGAAAGCTGCTCAGTCGTATCTGACTCTTTGCAACCCCATGGCCTGTATTGTCCAGGGAATAAACAAATTTGTATATAATACAGTATTGTTAACTATGGGGGAGGAGGGGGCCCCAGGTGGCTCAGTGGTTAAGAATTTGCCTGTTCGATGCAAGAGACATGGATTTGATGCTTGAGTCAGGAAGATGCCGTAGAGGTAAAAATGGCAACCCAGTCCAGCATTCTTGCCTGGAAAATCCCATGGACAGAGGAGCCTGAGGGCTAGAGTCCTTAGGGTCACAAAGAGTGGACACGACTGAGTTACTGAGCACATTGTTAACTATAGACATACTTCTGAGTATTAGATCTCCAGAACTTATTCATTTTACGTGACTGAAGCTTTGTGCCTTTTGACTAACTTCTCCATATTTTGCCCTCCCTTAGGGTCTAGCAACCACCATTATATTCTCTGCTTCTATGAGTTCTACTATTTCAGATTCCACATATTAAGTAAGATCATGGATTATTTGTCCTTGTGTGTATGGCTTATTTCACTTAACATAATATCCTCCAAGCCCATTCATATTGTTCTAAAAGGTAAGGGTTTCATTTCTTTTAATAATATTTCGTGTGTGTGTGTGTGTGTGTGTGTGTGTTACAGATTCTCTTTGTGATGCTAACTTCTTACTGTTCACACTGACTGCACTGTTCACTGAAGCCAGGGTAGGCAAGGCTTGAGCCGAGGCTGAAAGAAGATGCAAGTGGCCATAGGAACTGCAGACACTTTTATGCTCTCCTGGCTGATGTGGCCAGTGTAGCAGCAGCCATAATGTAACCATAACGGGGCCATAACATAACTTCACATAGCATAACCACGATGTTGCTGCAGTGTAGCCCGTGTGAAGAAGCAGCCAGGGCATTCACGGTGAAGCTCATACAGGCATACGGCACAAAGCAGCCTGAGGCCAAGCAAGTACCTTGTAACATGCAAGTGGAGTGCTGTAAGTGATCTCAGCTGTTACATAATCATTATTGACAAATTGTGGGGCAAGAGTGAGAGGCCATGGCACGGGAGAGCCTGGCCACACCATCTTGGCTAATGTGCTCTTTCCCTGCAATCTATATATGCACATCTCTCACAGTGTCTTCGTCCACTTCATCTATCAATGGATAGCTTCTATATTTTGGCTATTGTGAACAACGCTGCTGCAATATGCATGGAAGTGAAGATATTGCTTTAAAATACTGATTTCATTTCCTTGGACACATACTCAGAAGCAGGATTTGCTAGTTCGTTGCAGCTTTTTTTTTTTTTTTTTCCTGAGAAAGCTTTATTCTATCTTCTATAAGCTTCATTCTATCTTCATTCTAAAGCTTCATTCTATCTTCTATGTAAATTGGCAGTACCAATTTACATTCCCACCAGCATTGTTCAGAGCTTCCCTTTTCTCTGCATCCTCAGCAAAACATGTCACAATTTATCTTTTTGACAAGAGCCATTCTAAGAGGTGTGAAGTGATTGTGGTTTTGATTTCATTCCCCTCACGATTAGTGATGTTGAGCACATTTCCTGTAGCTGTTAGCTATTTATATCTTTTCTTTAGAGAAATGTCTATTCAGGTCCATAGCCCATAATTTAATTTACTTACTTGCTTTTGTTTTTTAGTTGTTTGAGTAGTCCAAGTTTCTCATACATTTTGGATATATTCCCTTATCAGGTATGCAATTTGCAAATATTTTTTTTCCCATTCCATAGATTGTTTTTTCACTTTGCTGTTTTCTTTGCAGTGTAGAAGCGTTTTACCTCGATTCAGTACCACTTTTCTGTTTTTGCTTTTGTTGACTACTTTTATGTGGCCTTCCTTGGTGGCTCAAATGGTAAAGAATCTGGCTACAATGAAAGAGATCCAGGTTTGATCCGTAGGTAGGGAAGATGCCCTGGAGAAGGAGGAAATGGCAACCCACTCCAGTATTCTTGCCTGGAGAATTCCCTGGACAGAGGAGCCTGGTGGGCTACAGTCCGTGGGGTCACAGAGTCAGACATGACTGAGTGACTGACACTTTCACTTTCACTTTGACTTTATATCCAAAAAAATAAAAACAATATACAATCTTTATCTTGTTGAGGAAAGTTTTTTCTATACCTATTTTACTGAGATTTTATCATGAATGAATGTTGAATTCTATCAAATATGTTTTCTGCATTTATTGAGAAGGTCATTTTTATTTTCTTTCATTCCTTTATGTAGTGTATCCATTGATTTGGGCTTCCTGATTCTGTGTGTTAAGCCATCCTTACATCCCCAGGATATATCCCACTCGGTCATGGTGTTTGATCTTTTTAATGTACTGTTTAATTCAGTTTGCTAATATAAAGTATCTTTGGATCTGTATTCATCATTTATATCATTTGTAGCTTTATTTTCTTCTGATGTCTTTGTCTCACTTAGATATCAAGGTGATGCTGCCTCATAATATGAGTTTGGAAATGTTACCACTTCTTAAATTTTTGACGAGTTTATGAGCTGATATTAATTATTCTTCAAGTGATTGATACAATTCACTCATGACGTCATCTAGTCTTGGGCTTTTCTTTGTTGGGGGAGTTGTTGACTACTGATTCAGTTTCCTTATTTGTTTAAATCTTCTATTTCTTCAGTATTTCTGTTTCTTGCTTTCAGTAAGTAGGTTGTATCTTTCTAGGAACCTGTCCATTTCTTCTAAATTCCATCTTGTTGGTATATCATTGTTTATAATAGTCCCTTTTGATCCTTTATATATCTGAGACATCCATTGTAATGCCTCTTCTTTCATTTTTTACTTAGTTCAGTCTTTTTCTCTTTTTCTTAGTTGAGCTAAGTAAATATTGTTTATCTTTTCAAAAACAAAATTTTATGTTTGTTGATTTTTCTATTGCTTTTTATTCTCTATTTCTGCTCTAATCTTTACCATTTTCTTCTTTTTGCTAACTTTATTCTTCTAATTTCTTGATGTGTAAATTGTTTGAGTTTTTCTTTATATTATTTGAGTTTTTTTTTTCATTTTTAATGTATCCATTTATCACTCCACTCCCCTCCTAGTACTGATTTAGCTGCACCACATAAGTTTTGGCACATTGTGCTTTTGTTTTCATTTGTCTAAAGATACTTTTAAATTTTCCTTTTGATTTTCTTTTTGACTCAATGATTGTTCAAGATTATGTTGTTTGGTTTCCACATAGTAGTGAATTTCCCTCTGTTTTTATTGTTATTAATTTTTAGTTCCATTCCATTGCATTTGGAAAAGATAACTGAAATATTGATCTTCTTAAATTTGTTAATACTTGTTTCATGATCTAACATGTGACCTATCTTGGAGAACATTCCTTGCATGCTTGAGAACAATGTGTATTCTACTGTTGGGTGGAAAGTTAAGTGTGTTTCTGTTAGGACTGTCAGGTCTATAATTTTGTTTGAGTGAGTTGTTTGTTTATTGGTTTTCTATCTGGGTGTTCTATCCGTTTTTGTAAGTTGGATAGTAAAGTCTTCTGCTATTATTGCATTGCTGTGAATTTCTACCTTCAGGTATATTAATATTCATTTTATGCATTTAAGTGCTCTGATGTTTAACATATATATATGTTATAATTGTTATATCTTCCTAATGAATTGACCATTTGCAGTGTATTTGTCTCTAGAGACCCCCTTTGACTTAAAGTTTATTTTGTCTAAAAATGCCTGCTAGAGTTCTCTGTGGTGAAGGTTGCATGTTTTCCTATTCTTCTTTTCCACCAGGCAGTGGGAGAGAGGACTAGTGGAAGGAATTCCTCTGACACTGAGCTCTGCTAGCTTGGGTTATGAGGTGACACATGTAAAATGCTTTAGACATTTTTTTAAGTGACCATTCTCAGATTCTGTGCTTCATGTTTCTGAAACTTCCAAATTTTATTCCAGAAATCTCCCAGAGCTGTTTTCATAAATGAATAGGCCCCCAGTAACCTTTTTGTAGGGATACTAGGGCTGGGACTTCCTAGTCCACCATCTTGCTGATGTCACTTTCCCAACTTTCAGCAAAGGTACCTTTGCATCATTGTTATTTCTTAACTGTTATCCAGTGACATTTTAGAATTGGTTAAAAAGGCATTTACCCAACATTTGAAACCACTGTAGGATGTATGATGGAGCACTCAAGATGGTGTCATAAAGTTCTTAAAAGTTGTTAGTAGGATACTAAACATTATTTTTTTTAAAGTCATTGATAGTAAGATACGAATTCTGGAATGCAAGCAAGATATTCCTTAGAAAATGTCCACTTATAGTTTTTTCACTTGACATGATATTTCAAGTAAAGTTGATATTTTTAACAAATTTATGCTTAAAATTCAATATACATACTCTTATTGGATATTTTGAGATAAATAGGGAATTTTTAAAGTGATATTATTTGTGAAAATGCATTATTGATGCTGAAATAATATCAAATATTTAGCCAACTTTTCAAAATAGAAAATCTTTTAAAAAAGAAAGAATATTCACTTCAATTACATATCCTAAGATCAGCTTATCTTTAATCCAAACTGGTTTTTCAAATAAGTTTATTTTTCTATATTGGATAAACTTATACATTTCTAAAGATGGGCTTATAATCTGAAAAAACACTGTGGTCTTTCATTGTTTAGGTGATGTAGCTATATAATAGAATTATAATGAATGTAACCTAGACAAATCATGTAAAATTAATAATTCATGTTATTAAAAATAATAAGGAATAATATGGTACAGTATATTGATGAGTGTGGTGCATCATATATGATGATGATTATTTTATTGAGATTTTAAATTTCCATCTACCATGATTAAAATGAGAATGTTGTTCAAAAGTGTATTTGTATTTCCAGAATTATTTGCCATTTGTAACTGTCGTATAACAGGCGATTGCTACAATCCTACATTTCATATAATTGCTATATATATAGTGTACTGACTTAAGATATACTTTATTTGATGAACACATGTTTTCTAAAATCTTATTCAAAAATTTAATGTGGGCTGATAGCAGCCCTTTGCAAGTCAAAATTTTTCTTCATTAGGAATTGTTTGGTTTTTAAGGAATAGAACTCACTCAACTGGTTTAAATTATAGAGGGAAACTTATTTTAGGATAAGGAGATATTTGTGGAATAAAAAAAAAATTGTAGTAGAGCCAGTTTCCTGAAAGCCTGACACCAGGCACTAAAGAACAGTTGAATACCAAGAGGTATAAGGACTCTGTTTTTCTGGCTTTCTATCCAAATTACCAAAAGGCCAGACTACCTTATCCAGTTTGGGTCAGCCAGCTCTGACTAGGAGGGTAAGCAGTTTGGTGAGGTGACACTTGAAAGAAACCATGAGATCTTATTCATTGGGTAACACAGGCAAATGTCACAAACGAGCTCCACCTGTGCTCTCTCTTCTCTCGGAGGCCTTTCTTCCTATCCTGCATTATAAGGTTGATACCATCCTGCACAAAACAGAAAGCCTTTTAAGCTGTAATGCTGGGCTTCTCATCTAATCCCTGAGTTCTTTTAGCTTATGCAAACTCGGCCATTATTTTTGGTTGTCAAAGGGATTAGCATGAATGGAGACATAAGTAGGGTTCAATTCATTCTCATAAGGCAAAATTTTTAACCTTTGGACACTATAAATGAAAGGAGGCTTTTTGATTTAAAATTAGTGTGATATCATAAGTGAAATGAATTGCCAGTCCAGATTTGATGCAGGATGCAGGATGCTTGGGACTGATGCACGGGGATAATCCATAGAGAGGGTGTGGGGCATATTGTAAAGCAAAACAAACTAAAAAAATAAAAATTAATTAAAAAAAATAAAATAAAATTAGTTTTGACCTCTTAAATCCTGAATGCCCCTTACATGCCCCTGAAAGGGCATCTGGGACACCCAGAGGTACAAGGACTATGCCTTAATAACTGTTGTAATACATTATTCAATTTTCCTGTGGGTTTATTTTAAGAATAAAGGAATATCTAGTGGAATCAAAGAGTTGGAATTAGAAATGAAGAGAAGGTGGTCACACATGAGTGACTGGAGGAAAGAGATTCTGGACCTGAAGTATGTATTGTTGTTGTTCAGTCACTAAGTCATGTCTGACAACCCAATGGACTGCAGCACAACAAGCTCCCCTGTCCTTCACTATCTCCCTGAGTTTTCTCAAAAGCGTTTCAATTGAGTCCATGATACAGTCTAACCATCTCATCCTCTGCTGCCTCCTTCTCTTTTTTCCTTCAATCTTTCCCATCTTTAATCTTTTCTAATGAGTCAGGAGAAGGAAATGGCAACCCACTCCAGTACTCTTGCCTGGAAACTCCCATGGATGGGGGAGCCTGTTACGCTACAGTCCATGGGGTCACGAAGGGTCGGACATGACTGAGTGACTTCATTTTCACTTTTCCTTTCATGCATTGGAGAAGGAAATGGCAACCCACTTCAGTGTTCTTGCCTGGAGAATCCCAGGGACGGGGGAGCCTGGTGGGCTGCCGTCTATGGGGTTGCACAGAGTCAGACACGACTGAAGCAACTTAGCTGCAGCAGCAGCTAATGAGTCAGCTCTTCAGAGCAGGTGAACCAAAATATTGGAGCTTCAGCTTCAGTATCAGTCTTTCCAATGAATATTCAGGGTTGATTCCTTTAGAATCAACAGGTTTGATCTCCTTGCTGTCCAAGAGACTCTCAAGAGTCTTCTCCAGCACAACTTGAAAGCATCCATTCTTTAGTGCTCACCCTTCTTTATGGTCTAATTCTCACATCTATACATGACTACTGCAAAACCATAGCTTTGACTCTATGGACATTTGTCAGCAAAGTGACATCTCTGCTTTTAAATATGATATCTAGGTTTGTCATAGCTTTCCTTCCAAGGAATAAGCTGCTTAATTCCATGACTTCAGTCACCATCTGCAGTGATTTTGGAGTTCAAGAAAAAAAAAAATCTGTCACTGCTTCCTCTTTTCCCACTTCTATTTGCCATAAAGTGATGGGACCAGATGCCATGATCTTAGTGTTTCTTTTTTGAATGTTGAGTTTCAAGCTAGCTTTTTCACTCTCCTATTTCACCCTTATTAAGAGGCTTAGGAAGGCAAGAGGTATCAAGAAGCATGATATCACAAAAATTTTATTAGTGCTCATGAAATTGTGCTTGAATCTATGCAAGAGAGCCTGTACACAGAGTCTGAAATAGCTGTTTACACAGGGGTTCTGCAAGATGTGGGAACCTTGTTGTTCTTGGGCAAGGTGTCATGATTCTGTACATTGAGAACCCCAATATACACAAGACTATTTGGAGAATCATAAACTAAAACTCTTAATACAGATATTAGCATTTTCAGGGCAGGTACTATCAGATGTGGTAGTTGTGTGATGCCTTCATGGGGTGTGAAAGGAAATAGTGATCTAGAAAGAGTCAAAGCAGAACCTGTGTACAACACATTTATGGTCTCATATGTAATAACCCCAGAGGGGCTCAGCAGTAATCCTATGAGAGATTTTAAGTGATGATAAAAGCGCTGTATTACCAGGTGGGTTCAGAGGCCAGGGGAATACTGGCATCATTTCATTTGCACTCATAGCTGGTGAAGTTTACATAAAGGGTAAACCTTTATTTTACTTTTATGATCATTTACTTTAATGCATGCCCTCCATTTACTGTCAGTTCAGTTCACTTCAGTTCAGCCGCTCAGTCGTGTCCGACTCTTTGTGACCCCATGAATCGCAGCACGCCAGGCCTCCCTGTCCACCACCATCTCCCGGAGTTCACTCAGACTCACGTCCATTGAGTCCGTTATGCCATCCAGCCATCTCATCCTCGGTTGTCCCCTTCTCCTCCTGCCCCCAATCCCTCCCAGCATCAGGGTCTTTTCCAATGAGTCAACTCTTTGCATGAGGTGGCCAAAGTACTGGAGTTTCAGCTTTAGCATCATTCCTTCCAAAGAAATCCCAGGGTTGATCTCCTTGAGAATGGACTGGTTGGATCTCCTTGCAGTCCAAGGGGCTCTCAAGAGTCTTCTCCAACACCACAATTCAAAAGCATCAATTCTTCGGCGCTCAGCCTTCTTCACAGTCCAACTCTCACATCCATACATGATCGCAGGAAAAACCATAGCCTTGACTAGACGGACCTTAGTTGGCAAAGTAATGTCTCTGCTTTTGAATATACTATCTAGTTTGGTCATAACTTTTCTTCCAAGGAGTAAGCGTTTTTTAATTTCATGGCTGCAGTCACCATCTGCAGTGATTCTGGAGCCCCCAAAATAAAGTCTGCACTGTTTCTACTGTTTCCCCATCTATTTCCCATGAAGTGGTGGGGCCAGAGGCCATGATCTTCGTTTTCTGAATGTTGAGCTTTAAGTCAACTTTTTCACTCTCCTCTTTCACTTTCATCAAGAGGCTTTTTAGCTCCTCTTCACTTTCTGCCATAAGGGTGGTGTCATCTGCATATCTGAGGTTATTAATATTTCTCCCAGCAATCTTGATTCCAGCTTGTGCTTCTTCCAGTCCGCGTTTCTCATGATGTACTCTGCATATAAGTTAAATAAGCAGGGTGACAATATACAGCCTTGATGTACTCCTTTTCCTATTTGGAACCAGTCTGTTGTTCCATGTCCAGTTCTAACTGTTGCTTCCTGAGCTGCATACAGATTTCTCAAGAGGCAGGTCAGGTGGTCTGGTATTCCCATCTCTTTCAGAATTTTCCACAGTTGATTGTGATCCACACAGTCAAAGGCTTTGGCATAGTCAATAACACAGAAATAGATGTTTTTGTGGAACTGTCTTGCTTTTTCCATGAAACCTTTGGTTGAATAAGTACATTTTTTAACAGTAATTGAAGATTAATATTTATAGTGTCCTCCCAAGCTTGCATTCTTTCATAAATGAGACATTTGCGCTGCTGCACTGTTCTACTTTCTAAGCTGCAGCTAATAAGTTTACAGTTCCTTCAGTTTAACAGGAAACAAAGTAGAAAATGGGCCATACTTACTTCTTGATTTATTTTTCCTTGAATTGGTCCCTATACTGAATTCTGAATTGTCCTTTTCCTGGCAGGAGTCACTTGGGTTTCCAAGGAATTTTCACACCCAGTTTATTGGGACTTCAGCATGAGGACCCCTATAAAGCCAAGTATGAAGGAAATGCTCAGCTAATGCACATTCATGGGAGACCTCTTTTCCTACTTGGGAGAAAAACAATTATCTCTTGGCCTTGGTTTTAGTCATCTCATTGCTATAGCAATCCAAATTGTTTCTACTCAATAACAATTTCCAAAGGCAAGAGAGAAATGTGTTGCCAGGGAAACCACTGACATTCAGAGGAAGAGGGGGTTGATGGTATCTATGACCATGTAGCTGTGATCTCTCCTGCCTCCAGCTCTCAATCTTCAGGAACTCACAAAGGCTTCTCTATGAAACTGCAGTAACACAAAGTTATAGGTAAATTCTTCCTGCTCTTCAAATTATGTTTCATGCCAGGTCATCTCAATCCAGTAACTACGATATACATCTTAAATAACTTCCCTGGTGGCAAACATAGAATGAAAAAATAGAAATCCTGGCAGGAGTCACTTGGGTTTCCAAGGAATTTCACACCCAGTTTATTGGGACTTCAGCATGAGGACCCCTATAAAGCCAAGTATGAAGGAAATGCTCAGCTAATGCACATTCATGGGAGACCTCTTTTCCTACTTGGGAGAAAAACAATTATCTCTTGGCCTTGGTTTTAGTCATCTCATTGCTATAGCAATCCAAATTGTTTCTACTCAATAACAATTTCCAAAGGCAAGAGAGAAATGTGTTGCCAGGGAAACCACTGACATTCAGAGGAAGAGGGGGTTGATGGTATCTATGACCATGTAGCTGTGATCTCTCCTGCCTCCAGCTCTCAATCTTCAGGAACTCACAAAGGCTTCTCTATGAAACTGCAGTAACACAAAGTTATAGGTAAATTCTTCCTGCTCTTCAAATTATGTTTCATGCCAGGTCATCTCAATCCAGTAACTACGATATACATCTTAAATAACTTCCCTGGTGGCAAACATAGAATGAAAAAATAGAAAGCTCAGTTTTATCATTTTACTTTTTGATCAGCATAACATAGTGAGGATGTGGAAGCAATATGTGGAATTACCTAAGAACTTGAAGAAAAATATACTTGGTGTCACTGTATCCTGAAAATCATAGGGGGCTTCCATATTCAGCAAACTTCTGTTAAACAGAGCTCAAAGTTATAAATGTTGATATATTCTCCTTTTAAAAAATAATTGCACTTAAAATGAAGTGGAAAAAGTGAAAGAGTTAATCATTTACTTTTGTCTGACTCTTTGTGACCCCGTGGAATCTATAGCCTTCCAGGCTCCTTTGTCCATGGAATTCTCAGGGCAAGAATACTGAAATGGTTTGCCATTCCTTTCTCTAGGGGATCTTCTTGTTCCAAGGACCAAACCCAAGTCTTCTGCATTGCAGGCAGATTTTTTACCTTGTGAGACACCAGGGTAGCCCTTAAATACTACATAATTAACTTGCAATTTCCATCATAAGGAAACCTAAAATTCTTAAAGGCAATTGAAAAGTTAATGTTCTACACACTAGCAATGTCAAATTACTTGCAAGGAGTCCAGGGTCTGCTCATCAGATGAGAAATGTGGGAAAGAGGTAAAGAAATGGCCTCTCAGGGATGGAGAAGTTCAGGCGGAATGTTTACCTGAGGTGGCCAAAAGTAGCAAATCTAAAAATCACAGTCTTGAAGAGAAACTAAAGATCATAGTCAGATAAGCTGTTCCAAGTTTTCAGACCAAAAGGCAATTTGAAAGTAATCCTATTCAGTAAGCAGGACTGCGATGGCCTCTCTTTCAGATTTGAGATGCTAGGCCTACAAGCCCTTTTTATCCAACTTTTAGCTCTTTAGATTATTTTCAGCTTTGTGTTCTATATTGAATATTTTTTTGCCTAGAAAATGTTTATTTTCCATATAAGACCCACGTCCAAAATCATTTACTCATTCTTAAGTAAAATTAGTTGATCCAGCCCTGGTGCTTCTTCAACACTTAACATGTACTTTTGTAACATGTATTAGCGTGTTCCTTCCTGACGTGTTATTGTGTACATCCATGGCATGTACTGGCATGTACTTCCACAACATGTACTAACAAGCACATGCACATGTGTTAATATGGCACCTCTATGCCAGATGCCCCCTTAAGATATGCTAACATGTCCCTCCATAAGTGTGTTAGCTCCATAATGTGCTTTACTGTGTGTCTCTATAAAATGTGTTAACATGTACCTCCATAACACATGCCACCATGTACGTCTATAGTGTGTATTAGCACACATCTCCATTATATGTTAATGTGTACTCCTACAATGTGTTAGCATGAACCTCTATGTGTGCGTGTGTGTGCAAAGTCGCTTCAGTTGTGTTCAAGTCTCTGTGACTTTATGAACTGTAGCCTGCCAGACTCCTCTGTCCATGGAATTCTTCAGGCAAGAATACTGGGGTGGGCTGCCATGACCTGATCAAGGGGACTACCCGACCCAGAGATTGAATCCACCATCTCTTAACATCTCTTGCACTGGCAGGCAGGTTCTTTACCACTAGTGCCACCTGGGAAGCATTAATATGTACCTCGTAACATAGGTTCATATGTACTGCTATGTGTTAGTCCTTTGGGGCTGCTAGAACAAAAATACCACAGACTGGGTAGTTTATAAACACCAGAAACATTTCTCATAGTGCTTCTGGGAAGTCCAAGATCAAGGTCCTAGTAGATTTGGTGTCTGGCTAAGACTCACTTCTTGGATTATAGACGTCCATCTTTTTGGTTGTGTGGAAGAGGTGAGGACCCTCTTTGAAGTTTCTTTTGTAAGGGTTCAACTCACCCACCATTGGGCTTCCCTGGTGGCTCAGAGGGTAAAAGAATCCACCTTCAATGCAGGAGTCTGGGGTTCTATCCTTGAATCAGGAAGATCCTCTGGAGAAGGGAATGGCAACCCACTCCAGTATTCTTGCCTGGAGAATTCCATGGACAGAGGAGCCTGGTGGGCTACAGTCCTTTGGGTTGCAAGATTCAGAAATGAATGAGGGACTAATACTTTTACCCCCACTATCATGTGCCAACCACCTCCCAAAGGATTAGATTTCAACATATGAATTGGGAGGGGGACACATATGTTCAGTCTATAACTCTGCATGACATGTGTTAACATATACCACTATAACGTGTTAATATAGCTATATAACATGTATTAATATGTATTCTTGCATATAGATAGGTGTACATGATTTAGTTCTTTTAGACTGTCTGATTGTTTCACTCTAACTACTTTATGTCATTAAGAGAAAAGCTCTTATTTACCTTAAGTGATCAAGTCATACTATCTTAACTAATGCATGTCTCTTTCATGCATTAGTTGAGCAGCTAATATATTTACTAACAAGATATGCAAGGCTTCATAAAGCTTACATTGTGAAGGACAGAGGTCTAATATTTAATAGAAAAAAACACTAGTGGTGATAACTCCTGTTGACAATAAGTCCACACTCAAGATTGCTGGGAGAAATATCAATAACCTCAGATATGCAGTTGACATCACCCTTATTGCAGAAAGTGAAGAGGAACTAAAGAGCTTCTTGATGAAAGTGAAAGAGAGAGTGAAAAAGTTGGCTTAAAACTCAACATTAAAAAAACTAAGATTGTGGCATCTAGTCCCATCACTTCAGGGCAAATAGATGGGGAAACAATGGAAACAGTGACAGACTTCCTTTTCTTGGGCTCCAAAATTACTGCACATGGTGACTGAAGCCATGAAATAAAAAGACACTTCCTCCTTGGAAGAAAAGCTGTGACAGACCTTGACAGAATACTAAAAAGCAGAGACATTACTTTGCCAACAAAGATTCCATCTACTCAAAGCTAAGGTTTTTCCACGTCATGTATGGATATGGGAGTTGGACATAAAGAACTCTGAGTGCTGAAAAATTGATGCTTTTGAACTGTGGTGTTGGAGAAGACTCTTGAGAGTCCCTTGGACTGCAGGGAGATCCAACCAGTCCATCCTAAAGGAAATCAGTCCTGAATATTCACTGGAAGGACTGATGCTGAAGCTGAAACTGCCACCTCATGTGAAGAGCTGACTCATTGGAAAAGACCCTGATGCTGAGAAAGATTGAAGGGGAGGAGAAGGGGAGGACAAAGGATGGGATCACTGACTCGATGGACATAAGTTTGAGCAAGCTCTGGGAGTTTTTGATGGACAGAGAAGCCTGGTGTGCTGCAGTCCATGGGGTCACAAAGAGTCAGACACAACTGAGCAACTGATCTGAACTGAACTGAAATCCTACAAAGGAAGCATGCAAACACTGACAAAACAGTTACTGTGAAAACAGACTTAGATGGGGCAGTCAGGGGAGACCTGAGGAGGGGACATTTGGAGGTTGAGAATAGGCTAGTTATTTCCTTCATCTAAACTGCTCTGTAACAGCCACCATTGGCACAGATCCTAGAACATGGTGGGTGTTCAGAGATAAATCAAAGAAAACTTAGAACATCAGCCTCGTTTTAAAAATGTCTGTGTAATAAATGAGTGAGTGCATAATGAATCGTAAAATCTGTATTTGGTGAAAACTCCCTTAAACTTAAAGTAATTCCATGCAAATTGATCTAAATTAAATTAATTTAGCTTGCTATACTTTATTTTAGTCAAATTTGTTTTAAATTAGGTAATTAACATTCTGATCATTTCATAACACTTTTACAGAATGCTGATTACAGTTTATAAATGAGCATTATATTATGGAAATTTAATATTTTTCTCATAACAAAGGAGATCCTACACTCTTTAAAAGAATTTACAGTTGCAAAATGCTTTCAATAATTTTTCTCTCATGGATTATTGCTATGTTTGGATGTATCTTTTCTTTATCATTCATATCACTTAAAATCTCTCCCATATAAACACTAGTCATTTCTCAATATTAAGTCTATTATTTCTTAAGTGATGTCTCTGCACTGGTAAATTCCACTTCCTTTTGAATCGTAAAAGATAAGTAAAAATAGCAACATCTATGCTCTTGTTAGAGGTCAAATGTTACCTGAAAATTGAATTCATAATTAATATGTGCTATTTAGGGAATTACAATTATATAAATGATCATTAACATTATATCTGTGTCCAAAATTCATGATAAAAGTATCACATTTCAGTCTTGACTTGAAAATGTTATTTAACAAAAAGAAGAGGACATAAAGACATAGGACAAACATAATTTTTACTAAAGTTTCAAATGAAGAATAATATTTTCTCATATTAATCTTTTTTATCATTTTATACTGCCCTTATCTTTATTTATGACTTTGGTTTTAAATAATATTTTGTCTGATATGAGTATTGCAACCCTTGCTTTCTTGTCATGAAATGAAGAATAAAATGAGCTGCTTCTTTAGCCAACTCTTTGAAAGGCTATCCTTCCCAAAAGAATTTATTTCTTTTTCAATATAAACCACACAGAAAAATTAATCTTAGTCAAAAAATTAATCAGTAATAGTAAATTGTCAAATTAGAGGGTATCTTAGTGATAGCACTGGTCAACTAACAGCATACTGGTAATTATGGGTATACAGTAGAAGTGAGAAATAGATTTAAGGGTCTAGATCTGATAGATAGAATGCCTGATGAACTATGGAATGAGGTTCACATACTAACATTAATATCAACTTGTCCTTGATATTAATATGATTCATTTATGTGATACTAAACAGAGGAAGCAGTTCAGGAACTCAGAGGTACATCTGCAACAGCAGTTAATTCAGCCAATGGGAATCAATGACAGAGAGACTTTGGCCATGGAAGAAGATTTAGGACTATCAGTAGCCTAGATGGAGTGAGAAAAGTCATAAGAGGAGGTGTCAGACCGCAGGTAAGATCCATATCCTGGAAGTCATGGTTGGCTAGAGCATCCAATCAGAAGTTCAGAAGCAGTGGCCAAGCCCAGAAAAAGTTGGGGAATTACAGCCTTACACAACTGTGGTAAAGAGCCAGCAGGCTCAACGTGGGGGCTCTCGAATTCTGAGTTCACGGGTGAAGTGAATTTAAATTACCCATTGGGTAGGAAAATTCTCAACTCTCTATTCAAATAGCCAACAATGTGGCTTTAAAGAGTTTTGTTTAAGTGTATTTATGCCTGACATATTTCTGGAGTAAGCTTTGTTTCATTTTGTTCCTGGGAAATCTAAGTTCTTTCTTGCAGAGCTCGATAATTTGAAACTGAAAGTTTTAAATGCATTTTAAACAGCCACTTTCCCTCCCCTACCCACACATTTACCAAAATAAACAAGGCCACCCTACAAGCCGCTGTCTGATTTGCATAGCAGTGAGAGCTGATGCAAATTCTCACATTTGGGGCTATTTCAGTT
This sequence comes from Aepyceros melampus, assembly GCA_006408695.1. Classification (NCBI taxonomy): domain Eukaryota; kingdom Metazoa; phylum Chordata; class Mammalia; order Artiodactyla; family Bovidae; genus Aepyceros; species Aepyceros melampus. Next base: position 34,498 of record SJXQ01007975.1, on the reverse strand, counting down.
TCTGGAGATGGAAAGGGTTCCTTTCCTTAAATAATCTTGAGCATGGTATCCTTTCTAAAGCACGGTTACTGTAAAGTGAAAGCATTTGAGGAAATAAAATGTTCATGGTAAAAGAAAAAACTTTAGATGGTGTCAGGTTTGATTTTTGCAGTAAGAACACACCACATCACCGAGTGGGGAGTTAGAAGTTGTAGACTGCAGGTTGGCTGTGTCTGCGTCTTCACTCTCACCTGCTCCCTGCCACACAGGGCTCCACCAGTCCTGTCTTACACACATACATGTCACTTCCTTCCTCCCATAAAAATGCAGGAACTGAAGCCCCTTTGCAGCCTCTTCTAAGTCTTCTTTAAAGCATACAAATGCTACATTTCTAAAGCACGGTTACTGTAAAGTGAAAGCATTTGAGGAAATAAAATGTTCATGGTAAAAGAAAAAACTTTAGATGGTGTCAGGTTTGATTTTTGCAGTAAGAACACACCACATCACCGAGTGGGGAGTTAGAATTTGTAGACTGCAGGTTGGCTGTGTCTGCGTCTTCACTCTCACCTGCTCCCTGCCACACAGGGCTCCACCAGTCCTGTCTTACACACATACATGTCACTTCCTTCCTCCCATAAAAATGCAGGAACTGAAGCCCCTTTGCAGCCTCTTCTAAGTCTTCTTTAAAGCATACAAATGCTACTTGCTATGTTTCCCTTTTTCCTAAAGTAAATTCAAGAGTTTTGTGTTTTTGAAGCACCTAAGCTACTCCATTTTGTTAACAGAAAAACTCCATTTTGTTAGGTTCCGGGAAAAGAGCCTTTGGAAATCCAAGAGCCTTTGGAAATCCCCTGACCTCACCCCACCGCCCACTAGCCAATTGGACCCCAGACCAAAATCTCCTGACTTAATGCTCAGGAACTTGTGGTCTACCTAGACAATAGGGACCAATCAAGAACCAACACACAACCCTTCGAAAGAAAGTAACCAATCAGACGCTCCCCTACCTAGAAATCCTTTTTTTCCATGTATACTCCCTTTATAAGCAATATAATCCAAAACCCAGAGCTCCTCCCTATAGCCACTGCATCGGTATCGATGGGAGCCCCAGCTTGAGCTTGGTAATAAAAAACTCTCTTGCTTTTGCATCGGATATTGGCTCCCTGGTGGTCATTGGGAGATTTTACGACTTGGGCATAACATTTTTAGCTTAATATTTGTAAAGAATCTAGCAGGTTGTATACTAATAAACAGGTAAACAGCAAGCCCTGATTTTCGCCCCTGGTGATAAGACTGTGAAGTGAGCCCCTTTCTTACATGGGCACCATCTCATCCTGCCCTGTTGCCTGGGGCAGCCCACTGTCCCCGGTTCTGTGTTCCAGTTTATGAATATTATTATTTTCACACGGATTGATAATGGCAAACTAACTGTTAAAGTGAATTGGAGGAAAAGGGAGGGAATTAATATCTATAGAGCCTCTATTTTGTCCAAGGCAAAGTGCTCTAAGTACCTTGTTTCATCTAATTATTACAGTTCCCCATGAAGTGGGCATTTCTAGCCTCATTTTTCACTGTCACTCATGAGCCAGATTTTGTCTCCCCTCTGCCTGCCCTAGAGCCCGTGCTGAGTTACAATGCCTTCTTCTTTTTTTTTTTTTTAAGATTTATTTATTTACAATTTATTTGGCTCTGCCAGGTCTTAGGAGCCTCGTAGGCTGCAGTCCATGGGGTCGCTAAGAGTCGAATACGACTGAGCGACTTGACTTTCACTTTTCCCTTTCATGCATTGGAGAAGGACATGGCAACCCACTCCAGTGTTCTTGCCTGGAGAATCCCAGGGACGGGGGAGCCTGGTGGGCTGCCGTCCATGGGGTCGCACAGAGTCGGACACGACTGAAGCGACTCAGCAGCAGCAGCAGCAGCAGCCAGGTCTCAGTTCCAGCATGCAGGCTCTCTTAGTTGTGGCACACAGGACCTGGTTCCCTGCCACGGGTCGAACCTAGATCCCCTGCATTGGGAGCACAGAGTCAGACACTGGGCCACCGTTTATGATGCTTTCTGATTTACTCAGTGCCTGGGACAGTGTCTGCTGCATTGCAGATACTCTAGAATCTTGTGCTTATTTGTAGCTTAATCATGGGCTTTCACGGTTTCAAAGCCTGACTCCCCAGTCATTACTTTCAAAGTCATAGGTGCTAGGGAGACTGCTTTGGAAAAATGAAGGTCATTCCAATATTATGCTTTCATCTCAGCCAGGCTGCTTAGCACATTCCTTGTTTGACCCTGAATACAGTTTCCTGACTCCTCTGATTCTGTTTTCTCTTTGTTGTGCCTTTGGCTGACCCCAAATTTAGAAAACCTCATAACATAATTTGGCCCCCTGGATTTTCTGAAAAGTTAAATCTATATCTAATGACTGATCTTACTCGATACTGCTAAACTGCCAGCAGCGTCTGACCTCAAAAGTGCTGAATCTGCTTCTTCCCAATGGAGAATGTCATTCACATGTCTTTTCAAGATTCTTCCCAGCACAGGAAGATACTTCTACTTGCAGCCAAATACATATAACCAGTAAACAAATGTAAACATGCTTGACTTCACTAATCATTGGGGAAATGCTAATTAAGAGAAGGCATTTTTTTTTCCCCAGCCATCAGATTATCATTAATTTAAAAGATTGAAAATATCCCAAGTTAGTATAGATGTGGGAAAACTTTCATATATTTTGATGGGAGTGAATAATGAATGGGGCTTCCCAGGTGGCTCAGTGGTAAAGAATCCGCCTGCCAGTGTAGGAACCGTGGAAGATCTGGGTTTGATCCCTGGGTTGAGAAGGTCCCCTGGAATAGGAAATGGCAACCCACTCCAGTATTCTCGCCTGGATAATCCTGTGGACAGAGAAGCCTGGCGGGCTATAATCCATAGGGTCGCAAAGAATCAGACATGACTGAAGTGACTGAGCTTGCATGCATGCATGAGTATTAGATATCTTTTAATTAACAGTATTGATTAAATTTTAAAATGTGCATATCTGCCAGTGTATTTTATTATTTTCTGTTATTTGCCAATTGTTTTTTGAAATTTTTTCTCTTTCTTTTTTTTTTTTTTTTCCTCTGTTAGAGTTCTCCAGCAAAACAGGGAAATAGGTAGGTAGGTAGGTAGGTAGATAGCAGGAAAAGAGAATCAGTGAGCTACAGCTCTAAATAAGGGAGAAGGTTTATTATAGGAATTTGCTCACATGATTTTGGAGGCCAAGAAATCCCAATATTTTCCATCTGCAAGCTGGAGGACCAGCCATGCCAGTGTAGTTCACACAGGGTGACAGTGATGTAGATTCCATTCCAGGTCTGAAGACCTGAAAACTGTGTACTCTGAGGGCAGGAGAAGATGACTGTCCCATCTCAAGCAAGAAGGACAAATTGCTTTTTTCTCTGCCTTTTTGTTCTTTGAAGGCCTTAAACAGATTGAGTGAGGCCCACCCACACTGATAAGGGCAATCTTCTTTACCCAGTCTACAGTCTCAAATGCCAATTTCTTCCAGAAACACTCTCACAAAACACTCAGAAATAATGTTTTACCGGCTATCTGTGCATCCCTTAGCTCAATCATATTGACACTAAAATTAACACATACAGTTTCTTCCTCCTTCCTTCCTTTCCTTCTTTCTTTTTTTAAAGAAATCTTGCTGGCTGATATTTCCTTCCATAGAGGAGTCTTCTTGTGATGTGTGTCCTTCACTTGATTTCCCCTATGTTCCTTTTATCCTTGCTTGTTCAGAGAGAGGAAAGCAGCTGTAACTGGGCTACTTTTTACTTAAAGGACTTGGCTGAGAGTCACCCTCATTCTTGGAGGTCAGAAGTAAATGTGAGCTGTGTCTTCAAGGAAAGAAATGAGCAGATATAAGGAGACACCGCAAGTGCGGGCCGACTCCTAACCATTCTAGGGGGCAGAACTGGGTTCTACTGGGATTTTCTCCTCTTCATCCGCAGTCTGTCCAGCTTCCAGATCTCTTTTCTCTAACTGAAGACCCATGACTGTCACCAGCCCAAGTGGGGCCCAGTGTGAATTACAAGGAGATGTCACTCTTAGGTTGATGCCTGCCAGCCACTGCTTCGTGAACAGACGCTGTCTTTGGGTGATTTGGGGAAGGGACTTAGCTCTGCTTGCAGGATAGAGCAGGGACCCACTTGCAGTTTCCTCCCCTCATCTTCTGGACCCAGCATCCCTATGCAGGGGCCTGTCTGCACAACCTTACCTGAGGCCCTGCAAAAGATACTGGCTTTGTCTTTCAGATCAAAAGAACATAGGAAAGTATAAGAACCCAAGATGACTGGGAAAGATTTGCTGGCACAAAAGACAAGGGGAAAAAAGTATTTTTGAACAGTACCAAATAAGTTTAGCAATCTAAACACCTCAGATGTGACATTTGTATGTCACATGTATGACACGTACTTCAGATCTGACATTTAGGAAACAGGCATTTTACCTGAGCTCTAGAGACACAGACCCCCAACCTCCTTCCCACCTCAGTCTAAGCTTTAGAGTCTGGGGCAGTATGTTTGGCAGTTTTGTTTGGGTCAGGATAATTTCTTTGTTTCCATGAAGGCAGAGTTTTCTTCTGTGAGTTTTAAGAGAAGAGAGTAAAATAAAATCCCTGCTTCTTCTACCATGTCAACCAGAAGTTTAATTGCAGAAGCTTCACAATATAACTTATTTGAAATTGTCTTTCATTGTACACTTCTTTTCAGCACTCACTCATAATTGGTTAGTCATGTACACTCTTTGCAGAGAGAATAAGTACTTAGATTGCTAAACTTATACAGTATTGTTCAAAAACTCTTTTTTTTCCCCCTCTACTTTTGTGCCAGCAAAATCTTTCCCAGCCACCCTGGGTTCTTGCACTCTCCTGTGTTCTTTTGCAATTTTCCGAAGAACACAGCTGTCTGGGAAGGCACACCAAAGGGGTCAGCACTTAGATCATGGAATAATTCACCCATATCCAATAAATAGCACCAAACCGTGCATTAACTGGTTTCAGAATTCCAGTTAACTATGATGGTCATTTTAGCTAAACTCTCAGCTGCTGGCAGGGTTGGTGGAATGGTCTGAGTGAGGCTGTGGCTGTAAGTCCACATCAGGCGTGGGGAGGAAGGGGAAAAAACAGCTAGTTGATTTAGAAAAGCTAGTCTTGTTGGGGTTTTTTTTTTTTTTTTTTGCTTGTTTAAAAATTTTATTTTCCTGGGTTATTCAGTCCAACTGGAAAAAGACCAATTTACAGTTGCCCAGATGGGGAAAAAGTTGGGTGTGGAAATCCAGATTACTTGGGGCCATAGTTTTCCTGACTGATTCTGATACCTTACAACGCTTCCCTGGGCCACTGTTTGTTGTTTTTTTGTTTTTTTTTTTTGTTTTTTTTTTTTTTGTGGGCAGCCACTTATGAGGAGAGCTCTTGGGGATCTTTTTTTCTCTCCCAAACACTGTGTTTTTAGCTTTAGGACAATTACTGATGTGCCCACGATCCTCCTGTGAGTCCACGCCAGCAGGCAGCACTGTGGCTCCTTCTCTTATGCATGGAAGTGTCTCCTACATACTTCTATGTTGTGACCCAGACTCCAGGATTTGAACAGAAGCCCTGTTTGTAAATAGCTTCAAAAGAACAAGTAGTGTCCCCGAGGTTGTATTGAGCCATTTTTTCCCCATTTTGTAACTTTGGTAAGAGGTAGGTTAGGGGTAGGGTAATATTTTCCTCGGAAGAGAGTCTTTTCTTGTAAAGATTCTTTGTTTTTAAAATAGTATTCTTTGGTTTCCAGTTTGCTTTTTATGAGAAGAAACCATAAAAACATATTCATTTAATTTTTTCTTGCGAGGGGGGCGGGTTGCAGCCCTGGGTCTTCATTGCTGTGTGTGGTCTTTCTCTAGTTGCAGAGAGCGGGGGCTACTCTCCAGTTGCGACGCACAGGCTTCTCACTGTGGCGGCTTCTCTTGTTGCGAAGCACAGGCTCTGGACCATGGGCTCAGCAGTTGTGGCTTGAGGACTTAGTTGCTCCATGGCATGAGGAATCTTCCCAGATCAGAGATCAAACCCGGGTCCCCGGCATTGGCAGGTGAATTCTTTACCACTAGACCAGCTGGGAAGTCCAACATGTTCACTTATAAGGGAGCATGGCATAAAGAGCATAAAAGAAATGCATACTTTAAGAAAACAGCTGTGACAATGCTTTCTTCTAATCTGCATGGTTTATCACATTATTTTTTAAAAATCCCGATAGCAAACAAACTACCTTTCAAAGGAGGAAGTTGAGAGCAGTGTGTTCAGAAGGTTGTCTGGTTTAGGTAGTAAATGTAGAAGAATCAACCTTCCAGTGAAGATTTGTTAATTATTGTGATAGACCTAGGACTCAGATGGACATCACCTCAAAATGCTCACCTCCCAGGTTGTCTGTAACTTGCACTGAGGTGTAATTGAAGCCGTTTTCCAAGACGATCAACATGTCCTTAGTGTAAAAATCGGGAATCAGCAGGTGAACTCCTTGGCTGGCTAGGGCTGGATGTTCAGGGCAGGCTGAAGAGAAGAGAAGAGAGATTTGGGGACATCTGGACTCCTGGGAATCATACACAGCAGAAGAGTTTTGTGTCTTTATATCTTTCAAACAATGCAATCTTAACAGATACTGCGTGTTATATATCGTAGTCTCCATAGCCTTACTAAAATGTATCGCATTCTTCATTTTCTTTTTCAAAGCATGATGAATAAGACTTTTTTTGTTTTTTGATGTTTAAATCAGGAATAGTTTTAAAGCATTGATTGCTGTTCAAGCTGTTGGCAGAATTGGTTCCAGGGCCCACTGGGGCTTGGGAGATCATCCTTTTGAATACTGTGCCTGCTCTTGGTGGCTGTTGGTGCTGCTTACTGCTTTACAGTCTGGGACACCTTCTCAGGGCCATCAGGGTCTGGCCTACCACTGCTGACCTAGGAGCATCTCTTCTCTTTCCTTCCTTGCTGCTCCCAGGCTTCTGGGCACTGACAAAACCCTCAAACAAGCTTGTCTGGAGTCTGAGACACAGCCTGAAAGGACTCAGCCAGCACTGCTCTTAGTGTGGACCAGAAGAGAGCTGTTTTTGCCTAAAGGTGCCTCTCTTGATTACTTCTAATGTCTGGCTAATGTGTAGATTAGGGTTTGGGGTGGTATAATTCAAGATAGATAAGAAATCTTTGATTCGAAGGAAAAGCGTGAATAAAAATGGGGTAAAGGCCATATTGTATTTGGTGGTTGTGTTCTAACCTGACCACATGAAGGCAGAATCCCCTACAACTGCTTTGACATCCTGGGGCTGAGCCCCAGATGGGTTGTCAGTGAGCCTAGATGATTGAAGAGATTGTAAAACAGAAAAGTGGCTCTGGGTGAATTGGCAGAAGGAAATGTGGCTTCCTGACCTGGTTCTGTTGCTTCTTCAGAAAATTAACCGGATCTGTTTAGGGCTTCCCTGGTGATGCAGACCCTGACATGCATTGGAAGGACTGATGCTGAAGCTCCAATGCTTCGGCTACCCAATGTGAAGAGCCGACTCACTGGAAAAGACCTTGAAGCTGGGAAGGATTGAAGGCGGGAGGAGAAGGGGACAACAGAGGATGAGATGGTTGGATGGCATCACCGACTCAACAGACATGAGTTTGAGCAAACTCCAGGAGATAGTGAAGGACAGGGAACCTGGCATGCTACAGTCCATGGAATCGGGAAAAGTCAGACAAGACTTAGTGTCTGAACAATAAATAGATCTTTTCCCTTAACTGTAAGTTGAAAGATTTAAAACTGAAAATAAGAGTCTTCTAGCTTAACATTCTGAGTTACATGTGTGTTTCTATTTAAAGTCCTTTAAATTACAGTACCCATGGCAGATGGCCAAATAGTAAATATCAATCTAGTGCCATTCTGAGATTAGCAATCACAACAAGAGCAAAAGAACACATTACCTTGGCCCCTCTTATCAACCTTGACTTGACAGAACAAGGCAGGCAAGACTGGAGACTGGAACCACTTTTCTGCACGATAACCTTTTAACCAGCATCCCTCAGACAATGAAGAATAGGGTGGCTTTTCTGCTGGGTCTCTGGAGCCATCACAACTGATGAATAAGAATAATTCTCACACAATCTTGGTTGGTGTTTGCTGAGCTGTCTGAATTTTAAAATCCTCTTCCTTTCTCTAAAAATGTTAAATCTTATTCTGTATATTCCAAGATGGTCTACTTGAATGTTTTTCTACCTCTTTAAAACTTGCTATGTATATGCTGATGGGTGAAGAGATATCTCATTCTGAAAGTCTCGAACAACTTTTGATTTTAACATAACTGCAAAATGCATACATTTTATAAGGAAGGAAAGAAGGGTGGGGAGGCATCTTTTCCTCTCAACGTGTTGTCAGAAATGATGAGCTGCAATCTGGAGACAAAATCCTGGCCATGAATTGATGACAAGACACCCATGACTGTGATCTGTCCCAGTGATGAGAATAGACAGACTGGTTCTTCCTGAGAGTCCCGCTGGCTTCCTGAGAGTGGCAGCTGGTCTAGAATAAGAGCTGAGATTTCCCCCTCTGGTTTTCAGATTGTGTTTGCAGCATGCTTGCAAGACATGGAATCTTAGAAGAGCCACTGTGAGCCCTGGACGCAGCCTGTAGAAGTCTTTTAAATGTGGCTCTCACTGGGCTTCCCTGGTGGCTCAGCTGGTAAAGAACCTGCCTGCCAATGCAGGAGACAGAAGAGATGTGAGTTCGATTCCTGGGTGGGAAAGATCCCCTGCGGGAGGAAATGGCAATCTGCTCAAATTTTCTTGCCTGAAGAATTCCATGGACAGGGGAGCCTGGTGGGCTACCATCCTCAGGTGTGGGTCGAAAAGAGTCTGACATGACTGAGCATGCGTGCACACACACACACACACACACACACACACACATATACACACAGATGCTTGGGAAATGGACTATTCATATGCTATTCAGATGCCCATGGTCCAGTATGAATAGCTGTGAAAAGGTACCAATGTAAGGTATTAGAGTCTCTTATAAGGTCCAAAAGATCTTGTGTGGATCTGTTGACTTTATAGACCCCATAGACACCTCTGATCTCTGGTAAGTCATCCATTCACCCATACCCTCAGTGCTCTGAGAGCTTCTGGGATTGCCTCAGTTCATTTCAGTGGCTCAGTCATGTCTGACTCTTTGTGACCCCATGGACTGCAGCAGGCCAGGCCTCCCTGTCCATCACCAACTTCCGGAGCCTGCTCAAACTCATCTCCATCGAGTCAGTGATGCCATCCAACCATCTCATCTTCTGTTGTCCCCTTCTCCTCCTACCTTCAGTCTTGTCCAGCATCAAGGTCTTTTCAAGTGAGTTAGTTCTTCGCATCAGGTGGCCAAAGTATTGGAGTTTCAGCTTCAACATCAGTCCTTCCAATGAATTTTCAGGACTAATTTCCTTTAGGATAGACTGATTGGATCTCCTTGCAGCAAGGGACTCTCAAGAGTCTTCTCCAACACCATGGTTCAAAAGGATCAGTTATTCAGTGCTCAGCTTTCTTTGTTTGTGTAACTGCCTGCCAGGGTCTAATTCACACACTGTACTTACGTGTTGAATTATAAGCCTACTCTACCTAAATTCCTGCCTCATTTCCCTGTTTGCTACAACAGGAAAGTAAAATTCTTGCTTGAGTTCCAAGGCCCTTCCGATGTGGCCCACACTACCTCCACCCCTGTCCCTCTCCTGCCCAGTCCCTTTCCTGCTCAGTGGCCCCGGCCTTCTTTCTGTTCTGAGAGCCCCAGTCTGATTTCCTCAGGGCCGCCACAGTTTCTGCTCTCTCTGCCTGGAATGCACATCTTACTCCACAAGGTTGGCTCCTGCTTCTTGACATTTATTTAGCTCCCTCGACTTCCCCCATCAAAGGCTCCTCCCTCTCCATCACTTCATCACACGAGGGTTTTGTTTTTCTTATCACTCTGAGAATTGATCTGTTTATCCACTTGCTATCTGCCTGTCTCCCAGGCAAGAGGGCAAGCTCCATGGCAGCAGGGACATTGCCAGTGTGGTTTGAGGCCCCCGGGCAGTCCCAAGAAGAGGGTTTGGCCCAGAGGAGAGGCTGGCTCCATCAGTTTGCACTCCACTGGGGGCCGAGTGTGTGCTAAGTCACTTCAGTTGTATCTGACTCTTTGCGATGCCATGGACTATAACCCACCAGGCTTCTCTGTCCAGGGAATTCTCCAGGCAAGAACGCTGGAGTGAGTAGCCATTCCTTTCTCCAGGGGATCTTCCCGACCCAGGTATCTAACCCATGGCTCTTATATCTCCTGAACTGGCAGGTAGGTTCACTGAGCTGCTGGGGAAGCCTTGCAGAGTGAGCGTCAATGTTCTGCAAGTCAGAACAACAACAAGCTTAACTAAGAAAATAAAAGTTCTTCACAACAATTATCTTGACTATGTCATAACTCTGCACTTCCTGTTGGATTGGCATCACTTGCTGTTTTGGACAAATGAAAAAGTACAGTTCTATTATCCCAGAGACTTGTCTCCATCCAGCCCTGGCTCCATGGAACTCATTCGCATTGCTAGCCATGCTCCCCAGTCTCCTTGAAGGCTGGATTTGCAGCTCCTACCCTAAGGACACCCTTCTCTCCCTCTGCCTCCCTTGTCCCTCCTCAGCACACCTCAGGTGCTGTCATGCTCACAGGTGTTCTGTGTAAATTTACATTCACCGATACTCTTTTCTAGAAATGTTACTTTATTCTTTGATGTAGAGGTAACAGGGAGAGAGGAGAAGGCAATGGCAACCCCCTCCAGTACTCTTGCCTGGAAAATCCCATGGATGGAGGAGCTTGGTGGGCTGCAGTCCATGGGGTTGCTAGGAGTCGGACGCGACTGAGCGACTTTACTTTCACTGTTCACTTTCATGCATTGGAGAAGGAAATGGCAACCCACTCCAGTATTCTTGCCTGGAGAATCTCAGAGACAGGGGAGCCTGGTGGGCTGCCGTCTATGGGGTCACACAGAATCAGACACGACTGAAGCGACTTAGCAGCAGCAGCAGCAGCAGCAACAGGGAGAGAACAGGCAAGGTACTCTGTAATTATAATTTCAGTTACTTGAAAGTAAAAATTTGTGATCCCCACCCCCCTTTTCAAAATTTTTCCCTATGCTATCAACTCGTACTAGAAGCGGCCTGGGTCTTCTATTAAATGGACCTGCTGTCCTCTTCAGAAAGAGAGTTCGTTGCCTGAAAGAAACAACAAAGACGTGCTTGTCTACTGACTAAAATGTACAACACCCAACATGAGTGTATCCAATCAGAACGCTCTCCTCCTTTCCGGTGATGACAATGTGTCCATGGTCCTTGACAGCAGGACGGGATGAAGAGCACTCGGTGCCGTGAATCATGGATGGCAGGATTTTGGAGTGTCTGCTCCCAGCCCAGGACAGACCCTGAGAAGCCATCCAGAGCTGTAGGAGAGCCAACGAGTAATGCGGTTACTCATCTCGTCCTCTCTCCTGCCTCTGGGCAGCAACAAAATGAACCCACCCTAGTCAAACAGAGGGCTTTTACAGGACTCGCGCACACACATTTTCTTTTTGGTGTTTCCAAAGACAAAGCCTCAGTGTGGTGTGTGAAGTGACATCACAGGAAGTCGGTGTTGGGACCAGACCAACAGATGGCTCAGTTCTCTCTCCCAGACTCAGACCGGCCCGCCTTCCCGCAGTTTCCATGGAACCGAAACATTCGTGTGGGTTTTGTCATCTCCAGGAGGAGCTGCTCATGAGGTGACGGCCTTGACCTTCACGGGTGCCAGGGGGTAAATCCAGTGACTTCACAGCACAGGGCTGTCCCCCCTCTGCCAGTTTTGACCTAATTGTGTGAACCTTCAAGTTTCATAACTCAACCTGACTCAGAGTGAGGTGTTATTTAATGATGTGATAAAACAAAGATATATTTTACCATGTAGTTATATTTTGAACAACAAAAAAAAAAAAGCAAGAAAAGAGAAAGGGCCACAGAAATCCTATACATCATTTTCATTTCTCACCATCCCTTTTTCTGAGATTAATGAATTAATTACGTTTTGGCTGTGCTGGGTCTTTGTTCCTGCACGGATCTTTCTCTAGTTGCTGTGTGAGGGCTTCTCATTGTGCTGGAGAACCTTCAAGTTTCATAACTCAACCTGACTCAGAGTGAGGTGTTATTTAATGATGTGATAAAACAAAGATATATTTTACCATGTAGTTATATTTTGAACAACAAAAAAAAAAAGCAAGAAAAGAGAAGGGCCACAGAAATCCTATACATCATTTTCATTTCTCACCATTCCTTTTTCTGAGATTAATGAATTAATTACATTTTGGCTGTGCTGGGTCTTTGTTCCTGCACGGATCTTTCTCTAGTTGCTGTGTGAGGGCTTCTCATTGTGCTGGCTTCTCCTGTTGTGGAGCGTGGGCTCTAGGGCATGTGGACTCAGTACGTGCAGTTCCTGGGTTCTAGTGTACAAGCTCAATAGTTGTGGAGCACAGGCTTAGTTACTCCGTGGCAGATGGGATCCTCCCAGATAAGGGATCGAACTCATGTCTCCTGCACTGGCAGGCAGATTCTTCACCACTGAGCCACTGGAGAAGTCCACCAGCCCTGTTTCCGATACCCAAGACTTTGTTTCTTCTACCATTTTCTTCTCACCCATTCCTCACAGCTCAAGTAGAAAATAAACACGGGAAAGAACCCACGGGCAAGATTAAGGAAAAGCATTTCCTGGGAGGTAAGGAGCAAGAGCAGCTCAGACCTCCTGTGTTGGTCCCACTGGGGCCTCATGGTTTCAGTCTGGTGGGAATAAACCGAGGGCAGGTCTGTAGCTCACATCTGGGCTGAGCTAGTCCTCCCCTGGGATTGGTGGGTCTGTGCACATGTTGAGTATGTGTGCATGTGTGCTTATTCAAGGAGCAGCCTGGTGGGATGGAGAAGGTGTGAAAAAGCCTTGAAACTTCAGCCTCCAAAGAGGAATTTTAAGAGAGTTCCTGCTAAAGAATTCTAGTACAAAGCTAGAGACAAAGGCATCCTTTATCAGAACATATTACCAAGAAACATGTCAAATGCTTATACTTTTCATTCAAACCTAAAGTCAAGCCATGCTTAAGAGGCCCTTCTAGACCATGAATGAAAGATCCCAGCTAGGACAATGGGAGGGGATTTGGGGGGCGAAGAGCTACATGTATATGCATGGCTGAGTCCCTTCTCTATTCACCTGAAACTATCAACACTGTTAATCGGCTATACCTCAATAAAAAATAAAAAGTTTTTATTTTTTTAGAAAATGGTCCCAGCCAGGACAGAATTATCTTTTTTTTTTTTATTAATTTTTATTTTTTTAGTTTGTTTTGCTTTACAATACTGTATTTGTTTTGCTACACATCGACATGGATCAGCCACGAGTGTACATGAACTCCCAATCCCGACCCCC
>SJXQ01007975.1:0-20550 GCA_006408695.1 Aepyceros melampus | reverse complement strand
TCCATAGTGGCTGTACTAATTTGCATTCCCACCAACAGTGGAAGAGGGTTCCCTTTTCTCCACACCCTCTCCAGCATTTATTGCTTGTTGACTTTTGGATCGCAGCCATTCTGACTGGTGTGAAATGGTACCTCATTGTGGTTTTGATTTGCATTTCTCTGATAATGAGTGATGTTGAGCATCTTTTCATGTGTTTGTTAGCCATTCGTATGTCTTCTTTGGAGAAGTGTCTATTTAGTTCTTTGGCCCATTTTTTGATTGGGTCATTTATTTTTCTGGAATTGAGCTGCATAAGCTGCTTGTATATTTTTGAGATTAGTTGTTTGTCAGTTGCCTCCACAAAATTCTTCCATGTGCTGCCTGTCGCTGGCTTTAACAAGCCTGGTTCTACTGATGTTACCATGTCCTGCCTGTCTTTCTGAACTTGTTCCAGCCCACGTTTATATTGTCTCTCCATCCCCATCCCCAAGCAGTCATTGTGTCTGAACAACCCCTCCTGTCTCTTTCTTACAAACAGAAAAGAAGGAGGTATCACCAGTATCCCCTGATGGAGTGTCACAGAATCATGGCTGTGACATCTTATTAGCCACACTCCATGACAAAGTTGTCCCTGCTTTGCTAAATGACAGGTCAGGATGGGGCACTAGAATGGCTTGCTCTCACCCTCCAGCTGGTCTGTACTTTAATGCATTCTCATTCAGATTACTCAGAATTATTAACATTTTATAGCAGACCGGACAAGTGAGCCAGGTCATTTACTGAAGTCTGAGATTTCCTGCATTTTTCTCAGCTCAGCTTTTGAGCTGGTAGCAGAAAACCATCTCAGTTTTCCTATTTGAGAAGAAGGGTGAATGACCTGCACCTTCAATGTGCTTTCAAGAAGATGTGATTTTTTAAAATATTTTAAAACATTTATTCTTATTTGAAGGATAATTGCTTTACAATATTGTGCTGGCTTCTGCCATACAGCAGTGTGAATCAGCCACACGTATACATGTATCGCCTCCCTCTTGAACCTCCCTGCCTACTCCTCACCTCATCCTGCCCCTCTCTGTTGTCACAGAGTACCATGCTGAGCTCCTTGTGTTATACAGCAACTTCCTACTAGTTATCTACTTTACATATGGTAACATATGTTTCAATACTACTCTGTCAGTTTGTCCACCCTTTCCTTCCCCTGATGGGTCCAAAGTCTGTATTCTGTGTTTGAATCTCCATTGCTGCCCTGCAAATAGCTTCATCAGTATTTCTTTCTAGACTCCGTATATATGTGTTAATATATGATTTTTTTTCTCTTTCTGACTTACTTCACTTTGTATAACAGGCTCTGAATAACAGTTTCATCCACCTCACTACAACTGATTTCAAATGCATTCTTTTTACGGTCAATATTCTATTATATATACGTACCACAGCTTCCTTATCTATTCATTTGTTGATGTATAGGTTGCCTCCATGTCCTAGCTATTGTAAATAGTGCTGCTATGAACATCGGGGTGCATATGTCTTTTTCAATTATGGTTTTCTCAGGGTATATGCCCAGGAGTGGGATTGCTGGGTCATAAGGTAGCTTCATTCCAAGTTTTTTTTTTTAAAGGACTCTCCATACTGTTTTCCATGGTGGCTGTATCAATTTGCATTCCCACCAACAATGCAAGAGGGTTCCCTTTTCCCCACACCCTCTCCAGCATTTGTTTGTAGATTTTTTTTTGATGAAAGCAGTTCTGATCGGTGTGAGATGATACCTCACTGTAGGTTTTATTTGCATTCTCTAATAATGAGCTATGCTAAGCATCTTTTCATGTGTTTGCTGGCCATCTGAACAGAAGACATGATTTTTAAAGTCACTTTGTACAATTTAGAAATGCCCATGATTGTGTCTTCTGTCTCTTCGTTGGTTAGTAGAGAACAGGATTTCTCCAGCTGAGAACTTCTTGAAGAGTCATGAGCTCTATGACTCAGGACGATGTCTCACAGTTGCTATTTTTTAAGTAAATCTTTTAAAATATTTATTTTTATTTATTTGGGATCTTTATCATCACATGTGGGATCTGGTTCACTGAACAGGGCTAGAACCTGGGCCCCTTGTATTGGGAACATGGAGTCTTAGCTACCAGACCACCAGGGAAGTCCTTCAAGGGTGGTTTTAACAGGCAACTCAGGTCTGGCTTGGGATGGACGGCTAAGCCCCACCTTAATTTGCGTGTGGATCATCATCAAGTCAACGGTCATGAATTTGAGCAAACTCTGGAAGATAGTGGAGAACAGAGGAGCCTGGCATGCTGCAGTCCATGGGGCTGCAGAGTCAGACATAACTTAGTGACTGAACAACAACAACAATTGGAACATGGAGTTCAAATTGCAGCTCCATCACATATATGTGACCTTGGTCAATATCTTAGCATCATTACAGAGCACAATGATAAATAACATCATTACATTATCAATAGAGCTAACAAAAGTAGCTACTTCATAGAATTATTGTAAGGGTTAAATGAGCCCAACCATTTAGTTATTATTCTGGTGAATAGCAATTGTAGGGTCGAAAGAACAGATTTATTAATCACTGAGAAATTGGGAGCATGAACAGTTTAATGAAATTCAAAAGCTAGCGGAAGAAGGCAATTACTTGGTGGAATTAACATCACATTTTGATTTTACAAAATCCCTTTGCGGTTCTTGTAAATGGAGGCAAGTCTCACTATCCTTCCACCTCTGTCACCCCTGGGCTAGACCAGAGGAATGTCTCCAAGGACTATAATTTTGTTATTTTAAAATTAGTTAGATGGGGTCACTTTCATCACATTTAAAACCAACTTAACCCACCTTTGAACTATTGGATTAAAGTATTGTGCATCCTAAGTACTTCAGTTGTGTTCAACTCTTTGCAATATCATGGACTATAGCCCACCAGGCTCCTCAGTCCATGGGGTTCTCCAGGCAAAAATACTGGAGTGAATTGCTATGCCCTCCACCAGAAGATCTTCCCAACCCTGGGATTGAACTTGCATTTCTTACATCTCCTGAATTGGTTCTTTACCACTAGCACCACCTGGGAAGCCCTGGATGACACTTAACTGTTTTCAAAAGCTTAGGGGAAGTTCTTACCCAAAAGGCCTGGTGAAACTGAAATTTCTAGAATTATAGAAATTTCTTCCCAAAGTACATCCAAAGAACCCATTATACAGACTGTCAGTTACAAGATGAATAAGATCTGAAGGTCTAATGTGTAACATGATGACTATAATTGATAACACTGTTATATAATCAAAATTTGCCAAAGGAATAGAACCAAGATGTTCTCTCACACACATAAAAGATAAATATGTGAGGTGATGAATGTGGTAATTAACTCCACAGGGGGAATCTTCCCCCAGTGAATGTATGTGTGTGTTAGTCGCTCAGTCCTGTCTGATTCTCTGCAACACCATGGACTGTAGCCTGCCAGGCTCCTCTGTCCATAGAATTGTCCAGGCAAGAATACTGGAGTGGCTTGCCATTCCCTTCTCCAGGAGATCTTCCCAACCCAGAGATGGAACCTGGGTCTCTCACATTGTGGACATATTCTTTACTGTCTGAGCCACCAGTGAAGATATGTATGTAAAATCATCAAGTTGTACACTTTAGATATTTTATAGTTTTATTTGTCAATTATGCTTCCCTGATAGCTCAGTTGGTAAAGAATCCACCTGCAATGCAGGAGCTGCTGCTGCTGCTAAGTTGCTTCAGTCGTGTCTGACTGTGCGACCCCATAGACGGCAGCCCACCAGGCTCCCTTGTCCCTGGGATTCTCCAGGTGAGAACAGTGGAGTAGGTTGCCATTTCCTTCTCCAATGCATGAAAGTGAAAAGTGAAATGCAGGAGACTCCAGTTCAATTCCTGAGTTGGGAAGATCACCTGGAGAAGGGATAGGCTACCCACTCCAGAATATTTTATAGTTTTATTTGTCAATTATGCTTCCCTGATAGCTCAATTGGTAAAGAATCCACCTGCAATGCAGGAGCTGCTGCTGCTGCTAAGTTGCTTCAGTCGTGTCTGACTGTGCGACCCTATAGACAGCAGCCCACCAGGCTCCCTTGTCCCTGGGATTCTCCAGGTGAGAACAGTGGAGTAGGTTGCCATTTCCTTCTCCAATGCATGAAAGTGAAAAGTGAAATGCAGGAGACTCCAGTTCAATTCCTGAGTTGGGAAGATCACCTGGAGAAGGGATAGGCTACCCACTCCAGTATTCTGGCCTGGAGAATTCCATGGGGTCACGAACAGTCAGACATAACTGAGTGACTTTCACTTTTACTTTCATACCTCAATAAACCTGGGTAGGTAGATAGGTAACAAATGGTTCCACCTCACCTCAATAAGACAAAGATCTTTTCTGGCCAAGAGGAGGGAATTATTTTTCTAGCCTCTCTTCCCAACTCTCAGTTCAGTTCAGTTCAGTTGCTTAGTCATATTTGACTCTTTGTGACCCCATGGACTGCAGCACACCAGGTTTCCCTGTCCATCATCAGCTCCCAGAGTTAACTCAAACTCATATCCATGAGTTAGTGATGCCATTCAACCATCTCATCCTCTGTTGTCCCCTTCTCCCGTCCTCAATCTTTCCCACCACCAGGGTCTTTTCCAATGAGTCAGTTCTTCACGTCAGGTGGCCAAATGATTGGAGTTTCAGCTTCAACATCAGTCTTTCCAATGAATATTCAGGACTGATTTCCTTTAGGATGGACTGGTTGGATTTCCTTGCAGTCCAAGGGACTGTCAAGAGTCTTCTCCAACACCACAGTTCAAAAGCATCAATTCTTTGGCACTCAGCTTTCTTTAAAGTCCAACTCTCACATCCATACATGACTAGTGGGAAAACCATAGCCTTGACTAGGTGGACCTTTGTTGACAAAGTAATGTCTCTGCTTTTGAATATGCTGTCTAGGTTGGTCATAACTTTTCTTCCAAGAAGTAAGAGTCTTTTAATATCATGGCTGCAATCACCATCTGCAGTGATTTTGGAGCCCAATAAAATAAAGTCTGACACTGTTTCCACTCTTTCCCCATCTATATGCCATAAAGTGATGGGACCGGATGCCATGATCTTCGTTTTCTGAATGTTGAGCTTCAAGCCAACTTTTTCACTCTCCTCTTTCACTTTCATCAAGAGGCTCTTTAGTTCTTCTTCACTTTCTGCCATAAGGGTGGTGTCATCTGTATATCTGAGATTATTGATATTTCTCCCGGCAATCTTGATTCCAGCTTGTGCTTCTTCCAGTCCAGCATTTCTCATGATGTACTCTGCATATAAGTTAAATAAGCAGGGTGACAATATACAGCCTTGACGTACTCCTTTCCCTATTTGGAACCAGTCTGTTGTTCCATGTCCAGTTCTAACTGTTGCTTCCTGACCTGCATACAGATTTCTCAAGAGGCAGGTCAGGTGGTCTGGTATTCCCATCTCTTTCAGAATTTTCCACAGTTTGTGGTAATACACACAGTCAAAGGCTTTGGCATAGTCAATAAAGCAGAAATAGATGTTTTTCTTGAACTCTCTCGCTTTTTCGATAATCCAACAGAGTTGGCAATTTGATCTCTGCCTTTTCTAAAGCCAGCTTGAACATCTAGAAGTTCACTGTTCACATACTGTTGAAGCCTGGCCTGGAGGATTTTGGGCATTACTTTACTAGCGTGTAAGATGAGTGCAGTTGTGCAGTAGTTTGAGCATTCTTTGGCATTGGAATGAAAACTGACCTTTTCCAGTCCTGTGGCCACTGCTGAGTTTTCCAAATGTGCTGGCATATTAAGTGCAGCACTTTCACAGCATCATCTTTTAGGATTTGAAATAGCTCAACCGGAATTCCATCACTTCCACCAGCTTTGTTTGTAGTGATGCTTCCTAAGGCCCACTTGACTTCACATTCCAGGATGTCTGGCTCTACTTGAATGATCACACCATCGTGATTATCTGGGTCATGAAGATCTTTTTTGAATAGTTCTTCTGTGTATTCTTGCCACCTCTTCTTCATATCTTCTGCTTCTGTTAGATCCATGACATTTCTGTCCTTTATTGAGCCCATCTTTACATGAAATGTTTCCTTGGTATCTCTAATTTTCTTGAAGAGATCTCTAGTCTTTGTCATTCTATTGTTTTCCTCTATTTCTTTGCATTGATTGCTGAGGAAGGCTTTCTTATCTCTCCTTGATATTTTTTGGAACTCTGGATTCAAATGCGTGTATCTTTCCTTTTCTCCTTTGCTTTTCACATCTCTTTTCACAGCTATCTGTAAGGCCTCCTCAGACAGCCAATTTGCTTTATTGCCTTTCTTTTTCTTGGGGATGGTCTTGATCCCTATCTCCTATGCAACATCACGAACCTCCCTCCATAGTTCTTCAGGCACTCTGTCTATCAGATCTAATCCCTTGAATCTATTTCTCACTTCCACAGTATAATCGTAAGAGATTTGATTTAGGTCATACCTGGGTGGTTACTCCTTGGAAGAAAGGTTATGACCAACCAACAGCATATTGAAAAGCAGAGACATTACTTTGCCAACAAAGGTCCATCTAATCAAGACTATGGTTTTTCCAGTGGTCATGTATGGATGTGAGAGTTGGACTATGAAGAAAGCTGAGTGCCAAAGAATTGATGCTTTTGAACTGTGGTGTTGGAGAAGACTCTTGAGAGTCCCTTGGACTGCAAGGAGATCCAACCAGTCCATTCTGAAGATCAGCCCTGGGTGTTCTTTGGAAGGAATGATGCTAAAGCTGAAACTTCAGTACTTTGGCCACCTCATGTGAAGAGTTGACTCATTGGAAAAGACTCTGATGCTGGGAGGGATTGGGGGCAAGAGGAGAAGGGGACGACAGAGGATGAGATGGCTGGATGGCATCACTAACTCGATGGATGTGAGTCTGAGTGAGCTCCAGGAGTTGGTGATGGACAGGGAGGCCTGGTGTGCTGCGATTCATGGGGTCGCAAAGAATCGGACATGACTGAGTGACTGAAATGAACTGAGGTGAGCTGAGTGGTCTAGTGGTTTTTCCCTACTTTCTTCAATTTAAGTCTGAATTTGGCAATAAGGAGTTCATGATCTGAGCCACAGTCAGCTCCCAGTCTTGTTTTTGCTGACTGTATAGAGCTTCTCCATCTTTGGCTGCAAAGAATATAATCCATCTGATTTTGGTATTGACCATCTACACATGGACATCACCAGTGTTTGAAGATGGTGTTTGCTATGACCAGTGTTCTGTTGACAAAAGTCTATTAGCTTTTGCTCTGCTTCATTCTGTATTCCAAGGCCAAATTTGCCTGTTACTCCAGGTGTTTCTTGACTTCCTATTTTTGCATTCCAGTCCCATATAATGAAAAGGACATCTTTTGGGGGTGTTCTAGACTGTCTTGTAGGTCTTCACAGAACTGTTCAACTTCAGCTTCTTCAGCATTACTGGTTGGGGCATATACTTGGATTACCATGATATTGAATGGTTTGCCTTGGAAATGAACAGAGATCATTCCGTCATTTTTGAGATTGCATCCAAGTACTGCATTTCAGACTCTTTTGTTGACTGTGTTTGCTACTCCATTTCTTCCAAGGGATTCTTGCCCACAGTAGTAGATATAATAGTCATCTGAGTTAAATTCACCCATTCCAGTCCATTTTAGTTAGCTGATTCCTGAAATGTCTACATTCACCCTTGCCGTCTCCTATTTGACAACTTCCAATTTGCCTTGACAGGGAGGCTTGGCGTGCTCCGATTCATGGGGTCGCAAAGAGTTGGACATGACTGAGTGACTGAACTGAACTGAACTGAGTTTGCCTTGACTCATGGACCTAACATTCCAGGTTCCTATGTAATATTGCTCTTTATAGCACTGAACTTTGCTTCTATCACCAGTCACATCCACAACTGGATGTTGTTTTTGCTTTGGCTCCATCCCTTCATTCTTTCTGGAGTTATTTCTCCACTGATCTCCAGTAGCATGTTGAGTACTTACTGACCTGGGAGTTCATCTTTCAGTGTCCTATCTTTTTGCCTTTTCATACCATTCATGGGGTTCTCAAGGCAAGAATACTGAAGTGGTTTGCATTCCCTTCTCCAGTGGACCACATTTTGTCAGAACTCAATGCAACCTCAAATCAAGATTATTTAAATTCTCAAATTTACTTAACAGAATAGTCTTCCAAAGTTATAACCAACCATGCTTCTGTGTTGAAATACAGCTATCATTTTTTGTTTACCCATTATTGAGCTTCTATACTGACCTGGGGAGTTCATCTTTCAGTGTCCTATCTTTTTGCCTTTTCATACCATTCATGGGGTTCTCAAGGCAAGAATACTGAAGTGGTTTGCATTCCCTTCTCCAGTGAACCACATTTTGTCAGAACTCAATGCAACCTCAAATCAAGATTATTTAAATTCTCAAATTTACTTAACAGAATAGTCTTCCAAAGTTATAACCAACCATGCTTCTGTGTTGAAATACAGCTATCATTTTTTGTTTACCCATTATTGAGCTTCTTACTCCTCAATTCCTTCAAAAGATGAGAATGAAGTGGGGAACAGTGTACCTGCCTGTGAGTTCCCCCATGTCCAAGTTCAGTAGAGGGGTGGAAATATGAGGCTTGTCCTGGGGGGCAAAGATGTGAATGTCTCAACTCGTAGGAAGGTGATCTGCAGCCCAGAGGAGACAGAGGGTGGTACTGGCATTTTCCTGGCCCTGGGACTGGGGCTGGTTCTTCTTACTTGCATCATCATGCAGGCTCCAGGAGTGGGCCTGGTCCTGGTACCCTTGCCCTCTCTGTAACTGCCCTTCCTGCACCTCCTTCTCCTCCACCATCCCCCCTAACCTTGGCTGCCTTCTCTTTCTCCAGTGTGGCCTCTTCTGCCCAGTGGTGACCTTTCTCTCTGCCCTCAATGCAGAAGGAGTAACACCAGCCTAGTGGTGGGGGTGAACTCAGGACAGGCTTTTCCCCATAATTCTGAATTTCCTAGGTTTTGTCGGTATAAGCCAGACTCTTAATGCTATTTTAATGCAGTTGTTTTGTGTGTGAATAATATGCTCCTTTTGCCAAACCTCAAGCCTTGGAACTAAGAGCTCATAAAAATGCCTAGAGTCCAAAGCTAATAGCTGTTATTCAGCTGTTATGGGGTAAGGCAGAAAAAGTTTCAGATGAATGTTATCCTCACCAGTGCAGTGATGATATGAAACTATTGGGGGGCGAGGGTGAGGCTCCAGATGACCGGGGTGTTGGAAGTGATATGTTTCATCAGGATGTCCCTGTTCTTCCCCTCTGCAGCCCTCGTAACAGCTTCTGCCATTGTGATCCTAAACTCAAGGAATAGTCTCACCTCCCACCCAAGCTGAAAGTTCTGGAAATCACCTTACACCTGTCCCCAACCTCTGTTACATACCGTGTACATCTGATCATCACCAACATTCACTCGACAGGTACATATTGAGGGTCTGCTGCGTACCTGGCACTCTGCCGGGTGGGATGATGAAGTTGACCTCTTGCTTGTAGAGGAGAGGGTATGTGTGTGCTTAGTCTCTCAGTCATGTCCAGCTCTTTGTGATCCCATGGACTGTAGCCCGCCAGGCTTCTCTGTCCATGGGATTCTCCAGGCAAGAAAACTGGAGTGGGCTCTCCTCCAGGGGAATCTTTCCGACCCAGGGATTGAACCCAGGTCTCCTGTATTGCAGGCATATTCTTTACCATCTGAGCCACCAGAGGAGAGGGTAGGGTCCTGTTTAAGTGTGTGAACTCTATTGGGAGATATGGGAGAATACATACACTATTAATACTATGTATAAATGGATAACTAATGAGAACCTGCTGTATAGCGCAGAGAACTCTACTCACTGCTCTGTGTTGACCTAGTGAGTGAATGATCGTTGCTTAGTGGTGTCTGACAGGGGAATCTTTCCGACCCAGGGATTGAACCCAGGTCTCCTGTATTGCAGGCATATTCTTTACCATCTGAGCCACCAGAGGAGAGGGTAGGGTCCTGTTTAAGTGTGTGAACTCTATTGGGAGATATGGGAGAATACATACACTATTAATACTATGTATAAATGGATAACTAATGAGAACCTGCTGTATAGCGCAGAGAACTCTACTCACTGCTCTGTGTTGACCTAGTGAGTGAATGATCGTTGCTTAGTGGTGTCTGACTCTTAGCGACCCCATGGACTGTATAGCCTGCCAGGCTCCTCTGTCTGTAGAATTCTCCAGGCAAGAATACTGGAGTGGGTTGACATTTCCTTCTCCAGGGGTGGTGACCTAAATGGAAAGGAAATCCAAAAAAGAGAGGATATATGTATGCTGCTAAGTCACTTCAGTCGTGTCCGACTCTGTGCGACCCCATAGACAGCAGCCCACCAGGCTCTGCCGTCCCTGGGATTCTCCAGGCAAGAACACTGGAGTGGGTTGCCATTTCCTTCTCCAATAAATGAAAGTGAAAAGTGAAAGTAAAATCGCTCAGTCGTGTGCAACCCTCAGCGACCCCATGGACTGCAGCCTTCCAGGCTCCTTCGTCCATGGGATTTTTCAGGCAAGAATACTGGAGTGGGGTGCCATTGCCTTCTCCTAGGATATATGTATATGTATAGCTGATTCACTTTCCCACACAGAAGAAACTAACACAATATTGTAAAACAACTATACTTCAATACAATTTTTTTAAAAAGACTGTAGACTCTGCTCTCTGACATAAATCATAGCAGGATTCTCTATGACCCACCTCCCAGAGTAATGGAAATAAAAGCAAAAATAAACAAATGAGACCTAATTAAACTTAAAAGCTTTTGCACAATGAAGGAAACTATAAGCAAGGTGAAAAGACAGCCTTCAGAATGGGAGAAAATAATAGCAAATGAAGCAACTGACAAAGAATTAATCTCAAAAAATATACAGTTTTTGAGATTCCAGAAAATTCCAGCTCAACTCCAGAAAAATAAGCAACCCAATCAAAAAATGGGCCAAAGAACTAAACAGACATTTCTCCAAAGAAGACATACAAATGGCTAACAAACACATGAAAAGATGCTCAACATCACTCATTATCAGAGAAAAACAAATCAAAATCACAATGAGGTACCATCTCACACCAGTCAGAATGGCTGCTATCCAAAAGTCTACAAGCAATAAAAGCTGGAGAGGGTGTGGAGAAAAGGTAACCCTCTTACACCGTTGGTGGGGATGCAAACTAGTACAGCCACTATGGAGAACAGTGTGGAGATTCCTTAAAAACCTGGAAATAAAACTGCCATCAGTTCAGTTCAGTTCAGTCACTCAGTCATGTCCGACTCTTTGCGACCCCATGAATCGCAGCACAGCAGGCCTCCTTATCCATCACCACTCCTGGAGTTCACCCAGACTCATGTTTATCGAGCCAATGATGCCATCCAGCCATCTCATCCTCTGTTGTCCCCTTCTCCTCCTGCCCCCAATCCCTCCCAGCATCAGAGTCTTTTCCAATGAGTCAACTCTTCACATGAGGTGGCCAAAGTACTGGAGTTTCAGCTTCAACATCAGTCTTTCCAATGAACACCCAGGACTGATCTCCTTTAGGATGGACTGGTTGGATCTCCTTGCAGTCCAAGGGACTCTCAAGAGTCTTCTCCAACACCATAGTTCAAAAGCATCAATTCTTTGGCACTCAGCTTTCTTCACAGTCCAACTGTCACATCCATACATGACCACAGGAAAAACCATAGCCTTGACTGATGAACCTTTGTTGGCAAAGTAATGTCTCTGCTTTTGAATATGCTATCTAGGTTGGTCATAACTTTCCTTCCAAGGAGTAAGGGTCTTTTAATTTCATGGCTGCAGTCACCATCTGCAGTGATTTTGGAGCCCCCCCCCCAATAAAGTCTGACACTGTTTCCACTCTTTCCCCATCTATATGCCATGAAGTGATGGGACCGGATGCCATGATCTTCGTTTTCCGAATATTGAGCTTTAAGCCAAATTTTTCACTCTCTTTCACTTTCATCAAGAGGCATTTTAGTTGCTTTTCACTTTCTGCCATAACGGTTGTGCCATCTGCATATCTGAGGTTATTGATATTTCTCTTGGCAATCTTGATTCCAGCTTGTGCTTCTTCCAGCCCAGTGTTTCTCATGATGTACTCTGCATAGAAGTTAAATAAGCAGGGTGACAATATAGAGCCTTGATGTACTCCTTTTCCTATTTGGAACCAGTCTGTTGTTCCATGTCTAGTTCTAACTGTTGCTTCCTGACCTGCATATAGGTTTCTCAAGAGGCAGGTCAGGTGGTCTGGTATTCCCATCTCTTGCAGAATTTTCCAGAGTTTATTGTGATCCATACAGTCAAAGGCTTTGGCATAGTCAATAAAGCAGAAATAGATGTTTTTCTGGAGCTCTCTTGCTTTTTTGATGATCCAGCGGATGTTGGAAATTTGATCTCTGGTTCCTCTGACTTTTCTAAAACCAGCTTGAACATCCAGCAATCCCACTGCTGGGCATACACACTAAGGAAACCAGAACTGAAAGAGACACATGTACCCCAATGTTCATCGCAGCACTGTTTACAATAGCCAGGACATGGAAACAACCTAGATGTCCATAGGCAGATGAATGGATAAGAAAGCTGTGGTACCTATACACAATGGAATATTACTCAGATATTAAAAAGAATGCATTTGAATCAGTTTTAATGAGGTAGATGAAACTGGAGCCTATTATACAGAGTGATGTAAGTCAGAAAGAAAAAGACCAATACAGTATATTAAAAAATATATATGGAATTTAGAAAGATGGTAACGATGACCCTATATGCAAGACAGCAAAAGAGACACAGATATAAAGAACAGACTGTTGGATTTTGTGGGAGAAGGTGAGGGTGGGCTGATTTGAGAAAATAGCATTGAAACATGTATATTATCATATGTGAAATAGATCACCAGTCCAGGTTCAATTCATTAGGCAGAGTGTTCAGGGCTGGTACACTGGGATGATCCTGAGGGATGGGATGGGGAAGGAGGTGGGAGGTAGGGAGAGTCAAGTTGGGGAACACATGTACACCCATGGCTGATTCATGTGAATGTATGGCAAAACCTACCACAATATTGTAATGTAATTAGCATCCAATTAAAATTTTAAAAAATAAAAAATAAATAAAAGCATGCAGACTCTGAAGCCAGAGGTCATGGGCTGGCAATGCCACCATTAGCTGTGTGACTGACCTTGGGCAAGGTCCTTCTGTCTCCCTGTGTAAAATGGGGACCATAATAGCATCTGCTTCATGGTTACTTTTTGACACTTAAATGAATTATAATTTCTAATGTATTCAGTGCCTGGTACATGGTCAATACCACATAAGTGTTTGCATACTAAAATAATGGAGGAGACATTGGTATCAAGCCGTCACACAAACAAGTGAAGTGGCAAGTGGGAGAGGGTGGTGGCTCGGTGAGATCCGAAGAGCCCAGGCTGGGATGTGAAGGACGGGTGAGCATCAAAATCCCATGGGCTCCATCTCCTGTCACTATCCTCATTCGAGCTATGGTCACCTGTCTCGTGGACCACAGAAACCTCCCTGTTAAGTGGCTTCCTTTCCTGCTGCCTTCCTTGCCAGACCATGGCTAGTGTTTGTTTTTTTTTTTTTTAATGTTAAGTCTGATTATCTCATTTCCTAAATGGCTTCACTGACTCCCAAATACCCTCAGGTCTATATCCAAGTATCCTCCGTGGGCTTGCAAGGTCCCATATCGTTTCCCTTCCAGCATCATCTCAGTCCTCCGTTTCCTCTTCCCTTTAACCCCCGGATGCACCCTCACATGCTACACTTCAACCCTGCTGAGTTTCTTTCAGTTCTCTCTGCAGGCCACAGTCCTTCTCCTGTCTGGGCTTTGGCTCTGTTTTTTAAAAAATATTTATTTCATTTTGTTTATTCATTTGGCTGTACTGGGTCTTAAGTTGCAGCATGTGAGATCTAGTTCCTTGACCAGGGATTGAACCCCTGCATTGGGATTATGGAGTCTTAGCCACTGGACCACCAGGGAAGTTTCCCTGGGCCTCGGCTCTTTAATCACCCCCGCCTGGCACACCTCTCTGCTCTGCCCCGCCTTCCGCTGGCAAACTGCTATCATCCTCCAGACTCAGCTTCAGCTTCTCCTTGGGGAGGAGTGGCCTTCCCAAGTCTTCAAAGTCAGGCCGGGGCTCCTCCTGTGATTTCCCACAGCCTCTCCTAGGGCCCTATTGCAATGCTGATCACTTTTGTCTACTGTGTAATTTTTTTCCTTTAATCTGTTTTCCCACCAAGTTCTGGGAGGGTAGAAATTGCCATTCTAGTTCAAATGTGTCCCCTGAATTCAGCACAGTGCTGGGCACATGGTGAGGCTCATGATACATGTTATGAGTTGAATTGTGTCCTCCCCCAATTCACATTAAAAAAAATTTTTTTTAATGTGGACCATTTTAAAAGTCTTTATTGAATTTGTTACTATATTGTGTTATGTTTTGGGTTTTTGGCTGTGAGACATGTAGGATCTTAGCTCCCTGACCAGGGATCAAACCCACACCCCATGCATTAGAAGGCGAAGTCTTAACCACTGGGCCACCAGGGAAATTCCTCCAGTTCAACCAGGTGCTGGTGTTCTAACCTCCAGCTCCTCAGAATGTGACCTTACTTGCAGATATAATTAACTAAAACGAGGTCATACTGGTGAAGGGTAGGACTTCCCAAGAACACGCTTACCAGTGTAGGAACTGCAAGAGACTTGGGTTTGATCCCTCAGTCCCGGAGGAGGAAATGGCAGCCCACTCCAGTATTCTTGCCTAAAAAACCCATGGACAGAGGAGCCTGGTCGGTTACAATCTGTGAGGTCTCAAGAGTCAGACACAGCTGATCGACTGAGCAGAATGGTGAAGAGTGAGCCCCTGATCCAATCTGGCTGGTGTCCTTAAAAACAAAACCACGTGAGAAGGACACATGTAGAGGGAAAATAATGTGAAGACCATCCAGGGAGAAGACGTTCACCTGCAAGCCAAGATAGGTGGCCTGGAGCCAATCCCTCCCTCACAGCCGTGAGAAGGAACTGCTCCTGCAGAAACCCTGGTCTCGGGCTTCTATCCTCTGGAATTGAGAGACAAGAAGTGTCTGCTGTGGAAGCCACCCCGTGTGTGGCATTTTCATGGCAGCCCTAGAAAACGAAGACAATGTGTTTCTTCACAGACTGGATTTCCAACTCTTGTCAGTGTGCTCCTGTAAGTAAAGACTTTGCGTGTGCACAAATATCTCCTAAACAGCTCCGTGTTCCGCAAATAGATGAGTCCACGAGAATGGCAGGCCCAGGTGGCCGTTAGTCATCACAGCAAACAGCCAATTTTAGCGTCGAACGACCCCCTCTCCCAGGGAATTCCAAGATCTCACCCTGGTGGGCAGGGGAGGCGCCCCTCTCGGCAAGCCCCCACAGCAGGGGACATGGGTGCTGACGGGTAGGCAGGTGCTTGTTTTCCTCACCAGCCAGCAGCAGCTGAGAAAGAACCAGGCAGAGCAAAGCGCAGGGGAGCAGAGAAATGAGAGTAGGCTTGTGGAGCCAGAGCTGGCTCATTCTGGGCTCCAGAACCACACCACCGTCAGGGTAATGCTGTGTGTAGGCCCAAATGTCAGGGAGGAATTTCCCCCCTTTATAAAGTTCTCCTTCTCCAATTTGATTGCAGCCTCTAATAAGCAATTCTTTCAAATTTCTTCTGACTTAAGAAGTTCAGAGTACGTGGAGCTAAAGAAACACCAGGATCCTAATTACGGTTATTATAGGGAGTTGTTGTCTGCCCATCACCGCAGCATCTGGCTGTAATCACATGCTAATGCAATGCAAGTTGATCCACTGCTCATAATGGGCACTTTCGGAGCCAGGCAGCCACTCGCGCCCACCCTCCCACTTGGAGGCCCCACAGAACAGATGTTTATGGAAAGAGAGGAGGCTTGTGCTTTTCTGGAGGGACAGTGAACTCAGGGCAGGGCTCAGGGAGAGTCATTCCATAACCAGGTCTTGGTTCTGATCAGCCGTCAGAGCAAGAAGTGGGTTCTCCCCTAACTCTAGGTGGGGAGCTGTTGGGGTCCTGATGCTCACCTTCGATCACAGTGAACCTCAGAGATGGTGGAGGGCTGAGACTATGGGAGGTAGACTCATATTTGCTCCTGGCAACCCCAAATTCCTGTCTCTATTCTTTAGCAACCAGGATGTCCCAACACACCGAAAAGGCAGAATGACAATCCTTCGAGGCAGTTAATTCCTGAGTCATAATCATCTTAGTCGGTCCTGGCTGCTATAATAAAATACCATCGACTGGGTGGCTGAGATAACATATTTGTTTTTCAGGATTCTGAAGGTTGGAAAGTCCGAGGTTGAGGTGCTGGCAGATTCGTTTCTTGGTGAGGCTTTGTTTCTGGCTTGCAATTGGCCACCTTTGCCTTCTCTCTGGGGCTTTGCTAGTGGTGAAGAATCCGCCTACCAATGCAGGAGACGTAAGAGATGCTGGATCGATCCCTGGGTCAGGAAGATCCCCTGGAGAAGGGCATGGTAACCCACTCTAGTATCACTGCCTGGAAAATCACATGGACAGAGGAGCCTGGCAGCCTACAGTCCTTAGGGTCGCAAAGAGTAGGATGTAACTGAAGCGACTTAGCATGCACCTGCCTTCTCATTATATCCTTTCATGGCAGAGAGGAGGCTCTGGTGAGTCCTCTTATAAGAATACTCATCCCATCATAGGGGCTCCACCTCCATGAACTCATTTAAACCTCATGAACTCATTTAAACCTCGTCACCTTCCCAATACCCCACTTCCTAATGCCACTGCCTTAGGAGTTAGGGCTTCAGCATAGAATTTTGGGAGGACAGACATTTTTGTCTGTGACAATAGTTAAACTTGCTCTCTTTCTTTCATTTGTGTGTGTGTTTGCCTCCCCTTTCTTTCTTCACACTTCAGTTTTGAGAGCCAAGAAACACAGTCATATGTCCCTGAGTCAGCCTCAACCCTACAGATTGGCCTCTGACTCCTTTTGGCCTCACCCTGTCCCCGCCTACCAGCTACCCATCCTGGTTGTACCAGGTTTGACTACAGTGTAGTCTTAGCTCATGTCTTCAGGAGTCCTATAGATTGTAGCCTTCCAGGCTCCTCTGTCCATGGGATTTGCCAGTCAAGAATACTAGAGTGGGTTGCCATACCCTCCTCCAGGGGATCTTTCAAACCTAGGGCTCAAACCTGCATATCTGATATCTCCTGCATTGTCAGGCAGGTTATTTACCACCAGCTCCACCTGGAAAGTCCAGGAGTCCCTTTGCTGCTAAGTTGCTTCAGTCGCGTCCAACTCTGTGCGACCCCAGAGATGGCAGCCTACCAGGCTCTTCTGACCCTGGGATTCTCCAGGCAAGAACACTGGAGTGGGCTGTCATTTCCTTCTCCAATGCATGAGAGTGAAAAGTGAAAGTGAAGTCGCTCAGTGGTGTCCGACTTTTTGCGATCCCATGGACTGCAGCCCACCAGGCTCCTCCATCCATGGGATTTTCCAGGCAAGAGTACTGGAGTGGGGTGCCATTGCCTTCTCCGAGGAGTCCCTTTAGATGGGTGCTATTAGAAATCCCAAGATCTGTGCGACCCCAGAGATGGCAGCCTACCAGGCTCTTCTGACCCTGGGATTCTCCAGGCAAGAACACTGGAGTGGGCTGTCATTTCCTTCTCCAATGCATGAGAGTGAAAAGTGAAAGTGAAGTCGCTCAGTGGTGTCCGACTTTTTGCGATCCCATGGACTGCAGCCCACCAGGCTCCTCCATCCATGGGATTTTCCAGGCAAGAGTACTGGAGTGGGGTGCCATTGCCTTCTCCGAGGAGTCCCTTTAGATGGGTGCTATTAGAAATCCCAAGGCCACTTGATTGTACTGTGCCACACATTCTGGGTCAATTTCATTAACTTCCGCAAACATAAAATTCTGTGGTCATTTAGCCTCTCCAAAATCAACATGCATCCTACACCTGTAATGCATATGTCTCTACTATAGATGAGTTCAGTTGGTGATACCACCTCCTACCCAGCTGACTACCCTTCTCTTTCACCGAGCATCCTATCAAATCCTATAGGTCTACTTTCAAAACACTGCATATGTCAGAATAGAAGGCACCAGCACTTCAAATAGAGCCCCCTGGCTTTTTCAGTTGGAAGATAACCTTATCTCAAACTCAATCATTTTTTTTTGAGGTGACAAATTGAATCAATAGTCAAATGTCTATATTTAAATTATTAATTTAACTACATATACATATTTAAAATAGTACTCAAGATATTAGATATTAATTTAGAAATTAACATCCTCACTCATATTTCCTGAAGACATTTTATTCAAACTTCTCATGTGCAATTTTGACATCAGGGTTTCTTTCATGGCTGGAACCACCTGTAGAAATAATATAGTTTTCTAGAGTATATCATGGTCAATTCTGTGGTGTTTGAGACACAGCACTTTTAGAATCCAAATGTGATCCTGTCTCTGGAAACATTTCCTAAAGTCACAAGAAACCCATCAAGCAGCATGGTTTTTTCCAACTGTGCATTGTAATCTTCAGTATGTAATCACTTAATATATTCATTTAGAAGCAATCTTTCAAACCCTTGTTTATAACACCATGTAACACTTGTGATTGTGAGGTCATAATCCCAGGAAAAATTACTATTACCGCAGTTTGATTAATTGCCTTTGCCTTTTTCTGACTGAATGAGTCAGGAGACTTCTCTAACACCCCGGACCAGCATTGATTCAAACCATTTCAGGCCAGTGTGGCTTCTCCAAACATAGGGCTACCATATGTCCAGTTTGGCTGAGGACAGTCCTGTTATCCCTGTGTAATTTTCAAAGGGCCATCTCAAAAGTGTCCCAGTTTGATCATTAATCATATCATCAAGTACTGGTTTGTTGTTCCAACTAAAGTAATTGAAAGAACTCCCTAATAAGGGTTTATGAAAATTCGAACATGAAGTCTATTTATCTTTTTTTTTCCATAGGATCATATGGGAATGGGAAGCACTTTGTCTAGTATTTAGGCATACGTGGTGTTTCTCATTAACTCTCACTGTAGCTTCCCTGGTAGTTTTTCCACTTCCAGTGAGTCTCCCACAGTCCAGCTTCTACACTGTGTTGTGTCCACCCTGCCTATGACTCCTCGCCAACTATGGGATTATAGTCAAGCTTCTCATGTGGCTTACAACACCCTGTTTCTCTGGATTCCCTTTTGGTTCCTAAATCTCATTTCCCACCATTCCCTATGGGATAGACTGAATCATAGCCTCCCAATTATGTTCACATCCTAATGCCTGGAAACTGTCAGCATTACCTTACACAAAGAGACTTTGCAGCTGTGATTACATTGCATCTTGAAATGGGAAGATTGTCCTAAACTTATCTGGGTGGGCCTAATCTACTCACAGTGGTCCTCACACGGGGAGGTGAGAAGGTCAATGAGGAAGCAGGGACTGGGAGAGAAGACTCACAGGAAAAGGTAACATGATGACAAACGCAGAGACTGGGATCATTCACTCTGAGGTGGATGAAGGTGGAGCCACAAGTCAAGGAATGCAGACCAATGCAGAAGATGAAAAAGACAAGGAAGCAGGTTTTCTCTTAGAGCTTCTGGAACGGATCAGCCCTGCCAACATCTAGACATTAGCCCTGTGATACTGAGTGTGGACTTCTGACCTCCAAATCTGTAAAGAGAACACGTCTACGTGGTTTTAAGCCCCGGTGTTTGTGGCGATGTGTCACAGCAGCCACAGGAAACACTCCATGCTGCTTAGTGCCTGATGTTCTAGCAACTTCAGTCTGCCTGAAGCTCACCACCCACATCCTGCCCTTATAGCCTCGGCTATTCTGCTGCCATCCCTCCTCTTGGAATACCCTCCCGCATGTTTCCTTCTCTCTCCAGCCCGCATTTTCTTGGTCAAATACCCATATGATTCACTGTGGGCATTCCATCACTGACTTGCATCCACCTAGGTGGGGTCGTTACTCTTCTTCTGGCTCCTATGATTCATTCACATTCCCCAGCACTTATATTTCCATAGTTCCTTAAAACTGTGTATCTGATTGCTATCTCCAGCACTTCCAAGAAGAGGAGATTTGAAGGGAGTGTGTCTTATTTATTTTTCTATCTCCATGTTTAGTAGGTGCTCAATAATTGGTGAATAATTGGAAAAAAAAGAATTTAATGAACTTAATAACAAATATTTCTTATAAGAAATATTTGATTATTCTTTGCTAGTTCCTAAGTGATGTGAGGAAGAGTCACCTATATTCAATATTCTATTAGGTATCATCCTAGAAGAAATTGTGATTGCTCCCAATTGGGGAGATCCTGGGAGTCAAAATGGAAGAGTTCTAGGTCTCTTTAATTCCTGACAGAGAGGGCTTTCTGGAATCCTGACTCAAGGTTAGATGTTTAGGGTATCAGAGAAAGTTTCCGCTCAGATGAACCCCTTATCAGGGTTCAGGGGTCCAGGCTCTAAGCTTCACTGGGTAATGAGTGCTTCAGTTCAAGTGACTGTGTGC
>SJXQ01007974.1:1611-22533 GCA_006408695.1 Aepyceros melampus | reverse complement strand
AGTCCTTCTGGGTTCACCCGAAAGCTGAGACAAAGCATGAGCCTTTCACGTGGACAGTGCTGTCCGTCAGAAAGATAATACGAGCCACATACACAATCTAAGATTCCGTAAAAATGAACGGGCTACTTTACTTCCTGTTTTCACTGCGAGTCTTGAACTCTGTGTGATTTCCACACCGAGCTTTGCACCAGCCTGTGTCACATCCTCAGTGGCTGCACAAGGCGAGTGACTGCCGTGGCCGAAGCACAGAGCTGCCAGGTTGAGTCAAGTGACTCGGAAACTTGGCCCATTTGACTTGTTTTATCCCGTGAGGAAGTGAAGTGGGCTGTAGAGGAATGAATGTGAGGAATGCCCAGGAATGAATCTGAGGTCCATGGAGACAGTTTGAAGCAATGAGAGGAGCGAGGGCAATAGAGTGAGTCCTGTCCCCCGCCAGCCGAACCCCGACCCCAGTCCAGCTTCTCTCTACAGACTTCATTGTCGTCAAAGGCTTGCCATGTTTCCTCCAGAAGCTTTTCTACACCTGAGATGTAACTTCTCATTCATTATGGTTTATAAGAGTTAGTATTGTTCTGAGTGTTTATATTTGCTATGGAACACTGAGAGTACAGTTTCTCAAAATTAAAATGTTCAAAAATGTTTGATTTTAAGGCGAGAGAATGGAGAGGATGTGCTGATTGGGCTGATGGGGGTGAACCCATAGGCGGCTAGTTTGCTGGAGCAGAGCAAGAATGATGGCAGGTGGTCCTGGAGCCAGGAAAAGGGGTAGCCCAGCCCTGGGGAGGGGTCGTGACGAAGACAGAAGGTGGGGTTACTGGCCCCAGGGGACAGGGAGCCAGCAAGCCAGCACCTCGAGGCTGCCCCTCCATTGCTTTGAGGTCATGTCTGGGAAAACAAGGCAGTACCTGGGTGAGATTTGGGTAGGGGGGAGATTTGCGGAGGGAAAGGTGTGAGGTGTGAGAGTGGGAGGGCGGCACGGGGCACAGCAGGCACTCTCCCGTGCGTCTCAGATGACAGAGCCGCCCGTGTGGTGTGAGGGGCCATCCCCAGAACAGCCCGAGTGCCTGTGCCAAGAGGAGAGCCACGGGAGGCTGGCCCTCCTGTCCCCTGGCTGCCCCTGTTCACTCCTGTCTATGCGTGTTCAGACCAGCCTGGAAAACGGAGGGCTGGGAACCCGCGAGGACGGCACTCCTCAGTGAACTGGTACCAGTGATGACCACTGAGGTGGACCCAGCGGCTGTGAAGCTGAGGGATTCTTTTTTTCTTATTTTCCTTCAGCTTGGCTGACGGAAGCAAGGATGTATTTTTTTAATTACCGGTTTTTGTCTCTGTACAGCCCGAGTGCCTGTGCCAAGAGGAGAGCCACGGGAGGCTGGCCCTCCTGTCCCCTGGCTGCCCCTGTTCACTCCTGTCTATGCGTGTTCAGACCAGCCTGGAAAACGGAGGGCTGGGAACCCGCGAGGACGGCACTCCTCAGTGAACTGGTACCAGTGATGACCACTGAGGTGGACCCAGCGGCTGTGAAGCTGAGGGATTCTTTTTTTCTTATTTTCCTTCAGCTTGGCTGACGGAAGCAAGGATGTATTTTTTTAATTACCGGTTTTTGTCTCTGACTTCATCAGCCCACCCTTGTGAATAACCTCATAGGTCTGCCTTCCGTCCGTGCTGAGACCTGAATGTCACCAGGCCATCTAGGAACTGGATTCTCCACCTGCCCATTTCTTCAGTACTGCTTGCTTAAGAGATGGCTGTTTCTCATAAGTATGGCCCATTTGTCCAAAGTCAGGGCTTCCATGTAAATTGTGTTCAGTTGCTGATAGACTTGAACTGCCCAGAATGTCGCTGACCAGACATGGTCTTCTCGTGCCCAGGTGCAGCCCCTGGAAGATCAGGACCGGGAGCGCGGGCAGCAAGCCAGCGTACTAGCCCAGGTGTTTGAGAGTGACAAGGGCGTGTCTGACGGTGAGGGCAACGGGGTCACCCTCTTCAGCTCGGCTGTCGCCCAGCGGGCAGGCCGATGCTGAGACTCCGTCCGTGATGATTCAGGAGCAGCTGGACAAGATCAACAAAGCTATCAGGTGGGTGCGCCTGAGCCCAGCTCCCTGCAAACTCAGTTTCTCTGAGGAGCTGTCTCCTGCTTAGAGGAGTCTGAGTGTTCCATAGTAAGAATCTGACCTCAGGTCTGCTTGGAGAGTTTTCAGTTCTGAGGTCGCCCTGACTCTAGAGCTCAGTCACCAGGGCATTCTGTCCACAGTGTGGTGTCAGCTCTCTGCGGGGCGCTGTGGGTTGTCCCCCCCTCAGCCCTGGGTCCCAAGGTGGGTGAGGTGCCGAGGCAGTGTCCCCTGGGGCCCGTGCACCCTCCAGCACTGAGGGTGCGCCCTCGTGTGTCCCTCGGAGCCTTCCACGTTCTGGTGAAAAGCCACCTGGAACAGAAAAGCTGGGGATCTGGGGTTGGCAAATTCCCGCTCAGATGTGCATTTTCCTTTTTAACTTAATACATTGTGAAGATTGGCTTGTTGTAAGACAGTGATCCAAGGGCGTGTGTTTGAGTTTTTCTCATCTCATCAGTATAGTTAAAATGTTTTCTTTAGACACAGTCTTGGCAGTTATAACAGTTTACAAAACAGGATAGAACCCAAAGGCCCGCCTCGTGGTGAGCAGGGGCCCTGGGTCTGGGTGCAGCCAGGTGGCTGGGGCCCCCAAGGCCTGCCTGGTGCCACACCCGCACAGCTGTGCCTCCTGTCCCTGCTGGGTTTCTGGGGTTGGCAAATTCCCACTCAGATGTGCATTTTCCTTTTTAACTTAATACATTGTGAAGATTGGCTTGTTGTAAGACAGTGATCCAAGGACGTGTGTTTGAGTTTTTCTCATCTCATCAGTATAGTTAAAGTGTTTTCTTTAGACACAGTCTTGGCAGTTATAACAGTTTACAAAACAGGATAGAACCCAAAGGCCTGCCTCGTGGTGAGCGGGGGGCCCTGGGTCTGGGTGCAGCCAGGTGGCTGGGGCCCCGAGGCCTGCCTGGTGCCACACCCGCACAGCTGTGCCTCCTGTCCCGAGTCCACGTTCAGAGTGGCCGCAGGCCGGTGACCCTGCACAGGACCTGGCAGAGCTGCTGCTCAGATTGTTCTCATCCCGTCACCCCTGGCCGAGGTGCCCGTTCCTGCTGGTCCAGTGCAGGGGGCTCGGGGAAAAGGCAGGGCTGAATGGCACAACCAGCAAATGCAGATGGTGCCGCCTGCACTTTTGATGCTGAGACAGACTGCTTGGTGGGCCGTGTTTGAGCACAGGCAAGCTCAGAAAGATTGTCTTTCCTCATCCCCATAGGAAGTTTGGAACAGTTATATATTAATATTTTTATTTTTACAGCAAGTTGTCAGGTCAAAGTGATTTTTCCTCATGCAACAAGTTGACTTGATATAAATGGTAAATTCTGTCCATCAACTTGTCAACAGTGAAAAACTTTCAAGATATCTAAGTAGAAGTGAAATTGGAAAGTTTACTGCCTGTAAGGATCTTGTATTTTAATTTGAAAATCATTTTATTTGCATAATCATGTATTTAATCTGTATATGACACCATCCATGACACATTAGGGGAGAAGAGCAGTACCTGTGAACTCTAGGTTAATGCAGTACATTGACATGAATCCAGAAACTCCCACAAAGCTGGTGGAGAACTTCATCAAATGATGCGTTTGTACATATACAACCTTAAAAACAAATTAAAAGTTCAACTCAGCACTTCATCTGGTCTGGAGACTTGTGTTTAGAAACTCCAGCTTGCTCGTGAATCGCTGTTTTGGCTATATGGAGTTCCCGATTCCCAGTGGAAAAGATTTGAGGTACTGATGTGCATCTCTGCCCTGAGAGCAGGGAAGGTAGAGGTTGTCAACTTCAGGTATCTCCTCACAGGGAGAGTCAGCACCCAGGCCCCATCAGAATGTTAGAGGAAATAAGTCAAATCAAACGTGAATGGTCACGGGTCACTTTATAAGACTCCATGATAAGTTATTCTAAGTTTGAGAATATTCAAAAGGGGGAAAGCTGAACCTTTTCGCTGAGATGTTAATTGAGCAACAGTTTCTGGAATTTGCTAATCATGACACAGAATGCAAGCCCAAATTT
Organism: Aepyceros melampus; assembly: GCA_006408695.1. NCBI lineage: Eukaryota > Metazoa > Chordata > Mammalia > Artiodactyla > Bovidae > Aepyceros > Aepyceros melampus. Next base: position 18,406 of record SJXQ01007974.1, on the reverse strand, counting down.
GTTGTCCAGACGCGTTCCTCTGCTGACAAAGGCAGGTGATGATTTTATTCTATTTTAGATTGATCCAAGAAGAGGAGAACATGGATCAGCGGGCCGAGGGGATTGAGAGCAAGGTGGACAGGGGGAGCTTAAGCAACCTTCGTCATTTTAAGACCTTGAACTCCCTCAACCTGACTCCCGCCTCCTCGCATGCCGACTCCTGCCCACCCAGCAGAGGGCGATCTAAGCCCCAAAGGAGGCAGCACAGCCCTGCGTGGGAAGTAGACAAGCTGGGCTTCATGACTCTGGTATGTGTCTGCCTCCTCCCTGCCACGTCCCTCCCTGAGCACACTGGTTTTCTTTTGTTTGTTTCTTTATAAGACTCCATGATAAGTTATTCTAAGTTTGAGAATATTCAAAAGAGGGAAAGCTGAACCTTTTTGCTGAGATGGTAATTGAGCAACAGTTCCTGGAATTTGCTAATCATGACACAGAATGCAAGCCCAAATTTGTTGTCCAGACATGTTCCTCTGCTGACAAAGGCAGGTGATGATTTTATTCTATTTTAGATTGATCCAAGAAGAGGAGAACACGGATCAGCGGGCCGAGGGGATTGAGAGCAAGGTGGACAGGGGGAGCTTAAGCAACCTTCGGCGTTTTCAGTCCTTGAACTCCCTCAGCCTGATTCCCGCCTCCTCGCATGCTGACTCCTGCCTGACCAGCAGAGGTCTCTCTAAGCCCCAAAGGAGGCAGCACAGCCCTGCGCGGGAAGTAGACAAGCTGGGCTTCATGACTCTGGTATGTGTCTGCCTCCTCCCTCCCGCGTCCCTCCCTGAGCACACTGGTTTTCTTTTGTTTCTTTGTTTTTTCTCTTTTTACCCAGAAGAAAATAAGGTAGATTTGCTACGCTCAGAGGTCTAAGATTTTTAAACCTGCCTAGTCTTGAATTGGGCTTCCCTAGTGCCTCAGACGGTAAAGCGTCTGTCTGCAATGCAGGAGACCCGGGTTCGATCCCTGGGTTGGGAAGATCCCCTGGAGAAGGAAATGGCCGCCCACTCCAGTATTCTTGCCTGGAAAATCCCATGGACTGCAGAGCCTGGTAGGCCACTGTCCATGGGGTCGCAAAGAGTCAGACACGACTGACCAAAATCATTCCATAATCGCACAGTGACAAGTTAGTCTTGATATCTGGACCCCTGGCTTAGGAATCTAAACTGGTCTGCTCACTGATGGGCCTGGCCACGCGCTCAGGCCAGCTCTGTGTGTGAAACCCAGTTAAAAGACCGGTGCCCCAGGGCCCCAGTGAAGAAGTCTGGCTTCCTCACTCTTCCGCGTCTGAAAACGGGATGACCACCTAGGGCTTTTGGTGACAGAGTGTGCAGCTCTAAAGCACAGTTCCAGCTTTCTTCCATGTTTAGCTTAGGTTTTGTGAGCACATTGCTGTTTACCCCATGAAATCATGTTTTCAACACTCTGCTTTGTAACTGCACTTGTATTATCACTTTTCTTTGGTTACCACCCGTTTCATGTTAGCTGCATTGTTAGTCAGCATATAATTAANACACAGAATGCAAGCCCAAATTTGTTGTCCAGACACGTTCCTCTGCTGACAAAGGCAGGTGATAATTTTATTCTATTTTACGTTGCTTCAGGCAAAGGAGAACATGGATCAGTGGGCTGAGAGGATTGAGAGCAAGATGGGCAGGAAGAGCTTAAGCAACCTTCGGCGTTTTCTATCCTTGAACTCCCTCAACCTGATTCCCGCCTCCTCGCATGCCGGCTCCTGCTCGCCCAGCAGAGGGCGCTCCAAGCCCGAAAGGAGGCGGCACAGCTCCGCGCGAGAAGTAGACAACCCGGGCTTCATGACTCTGGTATGTGTCTGCCTCCTCCCTGCCGCGTCCGTCCCCGAGCACACTGGTTTTCTTTTGTTTGTTTGTTTTTTCTCTTTTTACCCAGAAGAAAATCAGGTACATTTGCTACACTCAGAGGTCTAAGATTTTTTAAACTGCCTAGTCTTGATTCGGACTTCCCTAGTGCCTCAGAAGGTAAAGCGTCTGTCTGCAATGCAGGAGACCTGGGTTCGATCCCTGGGTTGGGAAGATCCCCTGAAGAAGGAAATGGCTGCCCACTCCAGTATTCTTGCCTGGAAAATCCCATGGACCGCGGAGCCTGGTAGGCCACTGTCCATGGGGTCGCAAAGAGTCAGACACGACTGACCAAAATCATTCCATAATCGCAGAGTGACAAGTTAGTCTTGATATCTGGACCCCTGGCTTAGGAATCTAAACTGGTCTGCTCGCTGATGGGCCTGGCTGCGCGCTCAGGCCAGCTCTGTGTGTGAAACCCAGTTAAAAGACCGGTGCCCCAGGGCCCCAGTGAAGAAGTCTGGCTTCCTCACTCTTCCGCGTCTGAAAACAGGATGACCACCTAGGGCTTTTGGTGACAGAGTGTGCGGCTCTAAAGTACATGTTCCAGCTTTCTTCCATGTTTAGCTTAGGTTTTGTGAGTGCATTGCTGTTTACCCCATGAAATCATGTTTTCAACACTCTGCTTTGTAACTGCACTTGTGTTATCACTTTTTTTTTGGTTCCCACCCGTTTCATGTTAGCTGCATTGTTAGTCAGCATATAATTAACTGTGAATCAGTTAGCAGCACGTGAAGTGGGAACTAGTCCATTTTGTGGTCTTTTGAGACCCTGTTTTTATAATTTGCATCATTGGCTAATTAGTTGATATTTAAAATTCTTTGACGCTTTCTCTGTAGTTTCGTGATTGATTGCTTTCCAAGTATTTGTAAAAGAACAGTTCTGTATATTTCATCCTGATGGAGTTCTCTGATGGTGTGTCTGCTTTCATCACTGGTTTTGATTTCCTGGCTCATCCTGTTGTCTCCATAGTGGTTGTCATTCCAGACCCCAGCTTCCCACCACTGCCCTGCCTCGACCCCGAGGCTGTAGTTTACCCATCCATCTCCCCTTCCCCGTCCTCCCACCTGCTCTGATCATAGCAGTGCTGTGCTCCATAGCAGGTGCCCCCTTGCAGGTGCCCCCTTAGTCACATTTGTGCTTTGTCTTCATGTCTCATCAAACGGTGTTTTTCCCCCATAGCAGTAAGTTTGAATGAGCATATCACTATGCAGTTACAAGCATAATGTAGACGGATCCTAAACCACATAGCATGTGTAATTCATAAATGAGATTATCCTTACCTAAAGAAATGATCTTAAGTGTACAATTAATGGACTTTTGACACAATATCCTTTCTGTGTCAGTGCTTGGATTTAAGACTATAAATCTCATCAGCTTTTGCACAGTTAACGTCTCTACTAGACTCTTTAAAAAAGCATCTTCTATGGTTAATAAAACGTAAAGACTGCACCTGCTATCATGCTAGCTTTCATTCTTACATATTGTCACAGGGAACCTGCTTTAATAAATTTATATTGAGAAGTTTTAAATCAATTTCTAGGTAAGCATTTTATGTTAATGTCCAATAGGTGGTTAGATTTGTTCAGTGTTAAAATAGGTATTATGGTAACTTCCTCATCGGTTACATGACTATTTTAAAGTATAACATGTTTTTTATGAAGAGAAANTTTTGAGAAGTTTTAAATCAAATTCTAAGTAAGCATCTTATGTTAATGTCCAATAGGTGGTTAGATTTGTTCAGTGTTTAAATAGTTATTATGGTAACTTCCTCATCAGGTACATTACTATTTTAAAGTATAACATGTTTTTTATGAAGAGAAAATAACTTATAGAAAAGTTTGGCTGAGAATAGACAACTGTTAAGGGCCTTTATTGTCCAGAATGCTGTGCTTTAATAAATCGTGATGTTGTAATAGAATTGTATCTTCCTGAGTAATAATTTATAGTGTTTCTCTAGTAAATCTTGAATAGCTTATTTAATTTCTGTGGTCAAAAGAAAATGTTCTGTAAATCTTCATCTCACTTATATGTTTGCCATCATTTTTGCTATAATTTTTTATCTATACTGATTCTTGAAATTTCAGCTTCAAAGTTGCAATAAATCTGGTTTCTCTTCATTTCTTTGCATGCATCTATCAGCCTAGTGATTTAAGGAAGCATTGTTGAAAGGTCAACTATTTAGTAATTTAGCATGCCTTTGTTTCTCTGTGAAGTATTAGAGAGTCCTTATCGTTTTACATGAATGAACACTGTGTGGTTATGTACTGGTGAATAATTGCCGTTTTAGTGGAAGTAATGAAACTCAGCCACCACTTAAAATATGCTGATGGTTCTATTGGAAATAGGTCATTTGTTGGGACAGTTGTAACAGTTTGCCTATCTCCCACTTGTTTGCCTTCTAATCATCTCATGCTTGTTTATAATAGTCATAGTATTATTTATTATTTTAAAACTTTTCTTTACTTATTTTTTTGGCTATGCTGCACAGCTTTTGGGATCTTAGTTACCCAACCAGGGATCAGACCGGTGTCTTGACAGTGAAAGGGCCAAGTCCCAATGTCTGGATCATCATGGAATTTCCACTTAGAGTTTTTTTCTTTCTTTTTTTTTTTAAACAAATGACTGAATCAGAGCCATAGAAGTTAGATTTGGGGGAAGCCAGTTTAATGACTGTGGGTAGCAGTGTGCAGGAGACTGTGCACCAGGCACCATGTCGAGTGCTTTCTGAGTCTGTCATCTTATCCCGCAGACGCCCAGGTGAGGTCCAGGCTGCTGTTATCCCCATTCAGCAGACAGGGACACTGAGGCTTAGAGAGGCCAGGCACTGTGCCCAGGCTCCCACACCCAGCAGTGTGGTTCAGACTGGTCTGATCAGAGCCTGGACGCTTACTATGGTGCCGTCCAGCCCGCTTTGCTCCAGAGGCTCCTGTGTCCATCACAGCATCCCTGATGGAGGGAGCATCAGGAGGGAGCTCGGTGCCTCTCCCCTTTGGTCATTTGGTTGAGCCCCTGTTATTGGAGTCCAGTGCCCCGAGGGCTGGCCTTCTTTGTCCCTTTCCCATGCCCAGCCCACTGATGAGCACTCCTGGGGCCTTCCTGCAGGACTTGGGCAGCCGTGCTCCAGTTCAGGCAGCTTAGTGCCCGGGAGCCCTTCTGCTGGGCACATCAGAGCAGCGCCATCACCCTGGGCTTGGTGACCTGGGTGTGCCGCTCATCCACTCTGTGGCCTGCTTTGCCCTCCTGTTATGTGAGGACACGGCAGTGCCCATCCTAGTCACATGGGCACCAGTGGGGCGGCTCCCATCCTGGGGGAGGGTGGCCAGGCTGTGCATCCAGAGGCCTTCCTTAGGAGGAGGCCCGGGAGAAGGGGCTGGCCGTGGGCCCTGACTCTGAGGCAGGTGTTTGTCTCCACTGAGTCCGTAGTCAACCCAGGTGTGTCACTTCCCTGCTCTGTTCTTTCTTGTTTCCTGATTTTTATAAATGCTTATTTTAACTTGAATTTGAGATTGATCCCTGTTCAGGTCCGTGTGGATAATATCTAGCCTTTGTAGCCTTCTGTTGTCTGAGGTTTCTTGTTAGAGATCAGGGGAGGGTGCCCAGTTTATCCAGCTGCTGTTAAATGAGTTCAGCTGTATTTTGCACTGAGTCACTTTGTTGTCTCCAAGCTCCTGTGGGGCTGCATGGGATCAGTATTTTTTACAGACTCCCATTAAGAAAGGACTGGTTAGTTGGTTAAAAAAACACACTCATTGTTTATAAAAATACTTGCCGTGCATGTTTCCTCAAAACCCCCCTGCTTAGCCACACACCCAAATGTATGAGTGAGACCTGTCTGGACCCTGAAGGGGTTCATCTGTTCCCCACACTGTTGCCACCACTGTCTTTCCTATCTTCAGACCCAGCACTAGGGGAAAAGCTGGGAGTCCAGGCGAGATCATCTTTTTTTTAATTAGTTTATTTTTTAATTGAAGGATAATTGCTTTACAGAATTTTGTTCTTTTCTGTCAAACCTCCACATGAACCATCCATAGGTACACATACATCCCTTCCCTTTCAAATCTCCCTCCTCATCCCACCCCTCTAGGTTGATAGAAGATTATTCTTAGTGAAGACCCAGGAGAGCTTTATGTAAACCACAGTGAGCAAATGCCACTCAAACTGGGTGTAACCATTTCAGTTTGCAGCCCCAGTCTGTCTCTTACTGAGAAATACAAGCCAGACACATGGTGTTCGCATGGAGGGCTGAGGTACCTTTTCTGTGTTTCACTTGTTGTCATGGGTTCAGTAACCTGCATCATCACTACAAATGACCTTGGGTGGTGGCACAAGCTGTTTCCTTTTCTCCTTCAAATAGAAAGGTCTGGATGGGTTTGCTGAGGGGTTTCTTACTCTTGCTAGTGGTGCTTCTGAGCAGCATCTGGCAATGAGCAGAGTCCTTTCCTCAGGGCAGTTCATGCCATGCAGTGTTCACAGGACTGGCGCAGCTCTGCTGTCCTGCCCGGCAGGGCAATCTGGTCGCTGGATTCCAGGGAGTGTGGAGCCCAGCTTCAGGGAGGTTCCCGTCTGGGGTCTCTGCACTCTGCACTCTGCTCTCACTGCTCCACAGCCCCGCTTTTCTTGAACAAACAGTCCTTTAAGAGGGCATTAAGCTAGAACAAGGCATTTTTTTTTTTTTGTACTTGGTAGATAGCATAGCTAATATATTTTCAGAGAAGTTTCTGGTTATAATGTAAAGCCTTTGATTGCCTTTTTTGACACAGTCTATTCTTAGCCAATTTTACACTTACCTCACTCCCTCAGCTGCCAGCTTTACAGGAAGAGGTAGAGGATGACAAGACCACCATCAAATGTGAAAGCTCGACCTCCTCCCTGCTGCGGTGCCTTCGGCTGGCCCGGCTGGCCATGGGGTCACTGCGCACAGCCAGCGACGAGGACATCAGGGATGCCGGCAAGTAAGGGGCCTGTTCGCCTCGTCATCAGTTTCAGGAGCCCTGTACCTCTTGTCTGGAAAGAGTTGCAAGGATGACTGTAAAGGAATCCCCCTGGATCCCACTAAATTCAATCATGGAGAAAAATAAAAGCACATGGGAAAGTATAATAGAGATGTGAGATGCTAGAATCTTACATGAATGAACACTGTGTGGTTATGTACTGGTGAAAAATTGATGTTTTAGTGGAAGTAATGAAACTCAGCCACCACTTAAAATATGCTGATGGTTCTATTGGAAATAGGTCATTTGTTGGGACAGTTGTAACAGTTTGCCTATCTCCCACTTGTTTGCCTTCTAATCATCTCATGCTTGTTTATAATAGTCATAGTATTATTTATTATTTTAAAACTTTTCTTTACTTATTTTTTTGGCTATGCTGCACAGCTTTTGGGATCTTAGTTCCCAACCAGGGATCAGACCGGTGTCCTGACAGTGAAAGGGCCAAGTCCTAATGTCTGGATCATCATGGAATTTCCACTTAGAGTTTTTTTTTTTTTTTTTAAACAAATGACTGAATCAGAGCCATAGAAGTTAGATTTGGGAGAAGCCAGTTTAATGACTGTGGGTAGCAGTGTGCAGGAGACTCTGTGCACCAGGCACCATGTCAAGTGCTTTCCGAGTCTGTCATCTTATCCCACAGACGCCCAGGTGAGGTCCAGGCTGCTGTTATCCCCATTCAGCAGACAGGGACACTGAGGCTTAGAGAGGCCAGGCACCATGCCCAGGCTCCCACACCCAGCAGTGTGGTTCAGACTGGTCTGATCAGAGCCTGGACACTTACTGTGGTGCCGTCCAGCCCGCTTTGCTCCAGAGGCTCCCGTGTCCATCACAGCATCCCTGATGGAGGGAGCATCAGGAGGGAGCTCGCTGCCTCTCCCCTTTGGTCACTTGGTTGAGCCCCTGTTATTGGAGTCCAGTGCCCCGAGGGCTGGCCTTCTTTGTCCCTTTCCCATGCCCAGCCTGCTGATCGAGCACTCCTGGAGCCTTCCTGCAGGACTTGGGCAGCCGTGCTCCAGTTCCGCAGCTCAGTGCCCGGGAGCCCTTCTGCTGGGCACAGCAGAGCAGCGCCATCACCCTGGGCTTGGTGACCTGGGTGTGCCGCTCATCCGCTCTGTGGCCTGCTTTGCCCTCCTGTTAAGTGAGGACACGGCAGTGCCCATCCTAGTCACATGGGCACCAGTGGGGCAGCTCCCATCCTGGGGGACGGCAGCCAGGCTGCACACCCAGAGGCCTTCCTTAGGAGGAGGCCCAGGAGAAGGGGCTGGCTGTGGTCCCTGACTCTGAGGCAGGTGTTTGTCTCCACTGAGTCCATAGTCAACCCAGGTGTGTCACTTCCCTGCTCTGTTCCTTGTTGTTTTCTGATTTTTATAAATACTTATTTTAACTTGAATTTGAGATTGATCCCTGTTCAGGTCCGTGTGGAAATATCTAGCCTTTGTAGCCTTCTGTTGTCTGAGGTTTCTTGTTAGAGATCAGGGGAGGGTGCCCAGTTTATCCAGCTGCTGTTTAACGAGTTCAGCTGTATTTTGCACTGAGTCACTTTGTTGTCTCCAAGCTCCTGTGGGGCTGCATGGGATCAGTATTCTTTACAGACTCCCATTAAGAAAGGACTGGTTAGTTGCTTAAAACAACACACTCATTGTTTATAAAAATACTTGCTGTGCATGTTTCCTCAAAACCCCCCTGCTTAGCCACACACCCAAATGTATGAGTGAGACCTGTCTGGACCCCGAAGGGGTTCATCTGTTCCCCACACTGTTGCCACCACTGTCTTTCCTATCTTCAGACCCAGCACTAGCGGAAAAGCTGGGAGTCCAGGCGAGATCACCTTTTTTTTTTTTAAATTAGTTTATTTTTTAATTGAAGGATAATTGCTTTCCGGAATTTTGTTCTTTTCTGTCAAACCTCCACATGAACCATCCATAGGTACACATACATCCCTTCCTTTTTGAATCTCCCTCCTCATCCCACCCCTCTAGTTTGATAGAAGATTATTTCTTAGTGAAGACCCAGGAGAGCTTTATGTAAACCACAGTGAGCAAATGACACTCAAACTGGGTGTAACCACTTCAGTTTGCAGCACCAGTCTGTCTCTTACTGAGAAATACAAGCCAGATACATGGTGTTCGCATGGAGGGCTGAGGTACCTTTTCTGTGTTTCACTTGTTGTCATAGGTTCAATAACCTGCATCATCACTACAAATGACCTTGGGTGGTGGCACAAGCTGTTTCCTTTTCTCCTTCAAATAGAAAGGTCTGGATGGCTTTGCTGAGGGGTTTCTTACTCTTGCTAGTGGTGCTTCTGAGCAGCATCTGGCGATGAGCAGAGTCCTTTCATCAGGGCAGTTCATGCCATGCAGTGTTCACGGGACTGGCGCAGCTCTGCTGTCCTGCCCGGCAGGGCAATCTGGTCACTGGATTCCAGGGAGTGTGGAGCCCAGCTTCGGGAGTGTGGAGCCCAGCTTCAGGGAGGCTCCCATCCGGGGTCTCTGCACTCTGCACTCTGCTCTCACTGCTCCACAGCCCCGCTTTTCTTGAACAAACAGTCCTTTAAGATGGCATTAAGCTAGAACAAGGCATTTTTTTTGTACTTGGCGGATAGCATAGCTAATATATTTTCAGAGAAGTTTCTGGTTATAATGTAAAGCCTCTGATTGCCTTTTTTGACACAGTCTATTCTTAGCCAATTTTACACTTACCTCACTCCTTCAGCTGCCAGCTTTACAGGAAGAGGTAGAAGATGACAAGACCATCATCAAATGTGAAAGCTCGACCTCCTCCTTGCTGCGGTCCCTTCGGCTGGACCGGCTGGCCATGGGGTCACTGTGCACAGCCAGCGACAAGGACATCAGGGACACCGGCAAGTAAGGGGCCTGTTCGCCTCGTCATCAGTTTCAGGAGCCCTGTGCCTCTTGTCTGGAAAGAGTTGCAAGGATGACTGTAAAGGAATTCCACTGGATCCCACTAAATTCAATCATGGAGAAAAATAAAAGCACATGGGAAAGTATAATAGAGATGTGAGATGCTAGAATCAACGTTTTGGTTCAAATCTTATGCATCACCACATCCTAGCTGTGTGACCTCAGCAATTTACTGAGGCTGCAAGCATTCTATGCTTACCACAAGGTCTGGTATGTGACACAAGCTCTTATCAATACATATATAACTAGAATTACTTCCAAGTTCTGAAAATTAGAATGGCAGAGCCAACTACTCTTTTTAGATATTGAATATTGCATTAGTTTGCTAGGGCTACCATCACAAAACAACAGACAAGGTGGCTTAAACAATACTTATTTTTCCAAATAAAATAAGTATCTTATTTAAAATGAGTATTTCTGGAGGCTATAAGCCCAAGCTCAAGGTGTCAGAAGGTTTGGTTTCTTCTGAGGCCCCTCTCCTTGTCTTACAGAGATGGCTGCCTTCTTGCTGTGGCCTCACCTGATCTTTCCCTTGGTCATGCACATCCTGTATCTGTGTTTTCTCTTATTAATAAAAGTCATACTGGCCCACAGATGACCTCATTTAACCTTAATCACCTCTTTAAAGACCCTATTTCAAACAGAGTCACATTCTGAGGTATTGGGCTTAGGACTTCAACATGTCAATGTGTATAAAGAATATAGAACAGGATTATTTAGTAACTTAGTTTTGGATAATTTTTGGAAAATTGGAATAAGTTTAAAGCATAATCTTCTTCCTCTAAATGCTGAATAGTCAAAATACATCCAAAAGTTTTTATAAAAATCCCACTAATAAATACCTGTAGGAGTATTTATCAAATTTCTACAAAAGGAGAAAAAGTCGGCACTTCTAAGCTTAACTGTAAAAGGTGAGGATGAGGGGAACATCACACAGAAAATAGTAATTGGTTTCACTACATACAATAAAATTTTTGTATGAAAAAAACTTGAACAGCAAAAAGGTGGACAATATTGGTTATAATGGACCATTATTCGTTATAAAAGCTTATACAGATAATAAAAACCCTTATCTTCAGAGTTGAAAGAAGTAATGACAGGAAAGAATAAAGAAAAATGTAAAAAGCTTTTAACAAAAATGTGAAGCCAAGTAGAATAATGTTCAGTATCACTTCTAATCAGAGATCTGTGGTGTTGTTCAGTCACTAAGTCATGTCCAACTCTTTGTGACTCCATGGACTGTGGCATGCCAGGCTCCACTAGCTCAAGTGATTGCTGAAATGCATGTACACTGAATCAGTGATGCTATCTAACTATCTCATTCTCTGCCACCTTCTTCTTTCACCTTCAATCTTTTCAAGAATCAGGGCCTTTTCCAATGAGTTGGTCTTCATATAAGGTAGTGAAGTATTAGAGCTTCAGCATCAGTCCTTCCCATGAATATTCAGGGTTGATTTCCTTTAGGATTGACTGGTTTTATATCCTTGTGGTCCAGCTGATTCTCAAGAATCTTCTCCAGCACAACTCAAAAGCATCAGTTCTTCAGTACTCAGCCTTTTTTATGGTCCACCTCTCACATCTGTACTTGACTTCTGGAAAAACCACAGTTCTGACTATACAGACCTTGGTTGGCAAAATGATGTCTCTGCTTTTTAGTATGCTGTCTAGGCTATCATAGCTTACCTTACAAGGATCAAGTGTCTTTTAATCTAATGGCTGCAGTCTCTTATATGCTTATAAAAGAAGGTTCACTGCAGACTTTTCTGAATGTGGATAAAAGAAGACTTTACCAAGAGTAAAGTTAATGCATGCATATGTGTGTATGTGTATGGGTGTATGGGAGGAGGGCTGTGTGTCCAACTCTTTGTAACCCCATAGACTGTGGGTTGCCAGGCTTCTCTGTCCATGGAATTTTCCAGGCAAGAATACAAGATTGCCATTTGCTATTGTTCCAATATTGCCATTGCCATTGTTCCTCCCCAACCCAGGCATCTCTTGTGTCTCCTGCACTGGCATGCAGTTTCTTTACCACTGTCCCACCTGGGAAGCCCAAGATTTGTGTGTGTGTGCTTAAAATTCTTGCCAAGGGCTACTATCCCTTACTGCCAAGGGGTGAAGAAACTGCCAGAGCTAATTTAATTCCAACTTTGTGTCTGAAACTATGGAGCTCTTGGCAATCATTTCTCCAACAATTCTGCTTCCTGAAAGTGGAAGCAGCATGGAGTTGGGACTGTTTTGCACAGATTGGTCACATCACTGTATAGGTAACAGAAAATCAACTCAGCCCATGCAGGACACCTGCTTGGGAGGAGGTGGGGAGACAGCTGGCTGGAAGGACACCACTCAGCGTACCAGCTGCCCTGGACCCTGGCTCCTCTGATGAATTACAGCCCCAGCAGAAGGGAGGAATGCTGATATTGCATGTTGAAATGCCCTCCCATGTTTGAGGTCAGAGACTCCACTCTAAGAAAACCCATGGCACACTGAGTGCTATTCTGAAGCCAAATACCAGCTTAAAAGTGAGAGCCTCATAGGAGAAGCGTTGGCATTACCTAAGAGCTTGTTAGAAATGCAAATTCACAGGCCTGATGTACTGACTCAGAATCAGTGCAGAAGGGGCTGAGGAAGCTGTGCTGCAGAAAGTTCTCAAGATGATTCTTAAAGTTTGAGAACAAGTGATGCAAAAGAAACTCAAAGCTGATTGACTCTGCATTTCTGGCCTCTGCATGTAAGGGCCTGAGTCTGACCATAAAAATCATATCTTCCTGAAAGTGGAAGCAGCATGGAGTTGGGACTGTTTTGCACAGATTGGTCACATCACTGTATAGGTAACAGAAAATCAACTCAGCCCATGCAGGACACCTGCTTGGGAGGAGGTGGGGAGACAGCTGGCTGGAAGGACACCACTCAGCGTACCAGCTGCCCTGGACCCTGGCTCCTCTGATGAATTACAGCCCCAGCAGAAGGGAGGAATGCTGATATTGCATGTTGAAATGCCCTCCCATGTTTGAGGTCAGAGACTCCACTCTAAGAAAACCCATGGCACACTGAGTGCTATTCTGAAGCCAAATACCAGCTTAAAAGTGAGAGCCTCATAGGAGAAGCGTTGGCATTACCTAAGAGCTTGTTAGAAATGCAAATTCACAGGCCTGATGTACTGACTCAGAATCAGTGCAGAAGGGGCTGAGGAAGCTGTGCTGCAGAAAGTTCTCAAGATGATTCTTAAAGTTTGAGAACAAGTGATGCAAAAGAAACTCAAAGCTGATTGACTCTGCATTTCTGGCCTCTGCATGTAAGGGCCTGAGTCTGACCATAAAAATCATACATGGGTTAATAGCTTCCAAATGGTAACAACTAAGGAAAAAAAAAGAAACCCATCACCCAACAGTCTTTTACCCACCTCTCACATCAAGACATGAATGAACAGTCTTTTATAAATTTGATTAATTTTGAGTGAGCACAGATCTTTATGCCTTCGGACAAAAATGAAATTCATTTATTAACTACAGTGGCACTACAAACTCAGGTTTGAAGCAAAATAATCAAACCACTATACTTCAGCAAGACACAGGGGGAAAAAAGGCAGAGATTTAAGGATATTTTCTTCTCTTGAACGTTAGCAGCAGAAGCAGGACTGTTCTCATGCTCCTGACAACACCCATGCAACAGGATGCTGGGGCACATGGGGACCTAGTGCCCGGCGTTCAGGAATTCCTTGAGTTGTTCCATCTTCTCAGCTGGATAAGGAAAAATGCTGGGTTTCAAACTCCTCCAAGGGGGAAGGGGTGTGCTGGCAGTATCATTTCTCAGGCTGAAAGTTCTGAACCTAGGATCTGAAATTAGTGGGCTGACGGAGCTGAGGCCAGCACCAGCAGGTAGGTGTCTGAATGCACACATCAGCTTTGCTTTCTCAGGGTCCTGCTTGGACTCCTCTCTCAAGGGACGCCCAGGGATCACCAGCAAAATGGAGCTGGGACACTGCAAGGAGTTTTGGGAAGACGAGAGGCTGGAAGGAAGTCAGGTAAAGCCAGGCAGTTTCCCCTGCCTTCCTCCCAGGCGTGTGTGCCAAGCCCCTCACCTCGGGCGCGCTGCTCCCGGTGCACCGACGCCTGGCTCAGAAGCATGCTCTTCACCTGACGCTGGACTGCCGGCCGCGCAAAAATGGTGACTTCGACCATGTTTCTAGCATCAGCAGCGCCCACCATCAGCAGGGCCTGGCTCATTGACTCCATTTCTGGAACCAAGGCTCGGTCTGGGCCTGAAAACGAAAGGAAAGCTGGAGAGGAGTGCGGGTGAGGGGCAGGAGACGCTGGCCACGAAGGGACGTGACAGCCTGGGACCCGGCGTGGCTCGGGGCCCTCTACCGCTCTGAGAGGCCTGCTAGGCCCAGGGTCGCACACCAAAGATCAAGTCAGCCAGCCACGCCTCCAGGAAGAACACCAGCGGATTCCTCAAGTCCTGCGCAGGAAACCACCACGGCCGGATGCAAACCCATGGCGAGAGAAGCAGGAACCCCAGCAGCCTGTCCCTGCGGGCCTCGGAGTCGCCAGCATCGTCGACCATGCTCCAACCACAGGCGAGAGGAGCAGCTCTGGCGGGACTCGGGGAGGCGGGAAGCCTGGGCCATTTACTGCTCCCGGCCGGCCCCGCCCCCTCCACTGCGCATGCGCCCAGCCACAGCACGGCCCAGAGGCACGGATTTGCGCCAGTAATTGGGCGTCTGAGCTCCTGCATATTCGCTGCACGGCCCTCTATCATCCTCTCTCTTTGAAGCCCTGGAGGCTCTGGGGGGCGCCACCAGGCGAATAACAGCCCAAACCGAGGCGTAGGTAGATCCGGATCCTGTGGTTGCATTAAGTGGGGTCCCGGCCAGGCCCAGTCGGGTCAGGCCGCGGGCGGGCTTCCTGGAATCCGTATCTTCTCTCTTATATTCTGACTCTGGTTTGTTGCCGCTTCAGAATCATTTCTACAAGTGCGTCGCCTCTAAAATGCAGTCATCAGACATGGTCTTTCCAAGAGATGTAGCAGGTGGAGACAAAAGTCGTTTACTTCCAAAATCCTCAGCAAGTACTGATGAACATTTATTCTCAGTGTTCTTAATTTTAGTTAAATTTTAAATTGTGAAAAATTCTCACAGTTTAAAAAGTTCTTTAATGCTCATGTACCCCCTCCCCTCACCCCATTTAACAAGATGTTAATATTTCCCACATTTGCCTTCTCTCTTCTTTAAAACAGATGCCACTAAAGACCTTTCCTCTCTCCTCACAGGAAATTATTGTCCTGAAGGTTGTGTGAGTAGCCTGCGTGTGTTCTGTTCTTTCCATAGTGCATTTCTACAAGTATTGTTTGGTAATTGTTGTATAGATAGCATCTGCTGTACAAACGACTGTACACTTACAATTAGGATGTGTTTGTTTTTTCTTTACATCTTTTTAATGAAAGATGTTGATCATTTACGTAAGGGAGATGGTATTAATGTACTGAATTCCCTCATCTGCATCATCTAGGCCTTAACAGTAATCCAAGAGGAGAAATTGAATCTAGCTTTACTGGATATTTTTATTTCAATTTAATTTTTAAATTGAACATAATAATACATGCATATTGTAAAAAAAAAAAGCCTTGAGGATATAAAGTAATAAGTTCTCCTTTTCATGTATTCTCCATGTCTTACTAATTATTTTTCAATCATGTGAATGTCTTCTATTTTAAATTGTCTTTTCACCTTTTTAAGGTGTTTTTGAGTACACCAGCAGGTAGGTGTCTGAATGCACACCTCAGCTTTGCTTTCTCAGGGTCCTGCTTGGACACTCTCTCAAGGGATGCCCAGGGATCACCAGCAAAATGGAGCTGGGACACTGCAGGGAGTTTTGGGAAGATGAGAGGCTGGAAGGAAGTCAGGTAAGGCCAGGCAGTTCCCCCTGCCTTCCTCCCAGGCGTGTGTGCCAAGCCCCTCACCTCAGGCGCGCTGCTCCCGGTGCACCAACGCCTGGCTCAGAAGCATGCTCTTCACCTGACGCTGGACTGCCGGCCGTGCAAAAATGGTGACTTCGACCATGTTTCTAGCATCAGCAGCGCCTACCATCATCAGGGCCTGGCTCATCGACTCCATTTCTGGAACCAAGGCTCGGTCTGGGCCTGAAAACGAAAGGAGAGCTGGAGAGGAGTGCAGGTGAGGGGCAGGAGACGCTGGCCATGAAGGGAGGTGATGGCCTGGGACTCGGCACGGCTCGGGGCCCTCTACCACTCTGAGAGGCCCGCTAGGCCCAGGGTCGCACACCAAAGATCAAGTCGGCCAGCCACACCTCCAGGAAGAACACCAGCTGATTCCTCAAGTCCTGTGCAGGAAACCACCATGGCCGGAACCCGTGGCAAGAGAAGCGGGAACCCCAGCAGCCTGTCCCCATGGGCCTCGGAGTCGCCAGTGTCGTCGACTATGCTCCGACCATAGGAGAGAGGAGCAGCTCTGGCGGGACTGGGGAGGCGCGAAGCCTGGGCCATTTACTGCTCCCAGCCGGCCCCACCCCCTCCAGTGCCGCATGCACCCAGCCACAGCGCGGCCCAGAGGCGCGGATTTGCGCCAGTAATTGGGCGCCTGGAGCTCCCGCATATTCGCTGCGCGGCCCTCTATCATCCTCTCACTGTGAAGCCCTGGAGGCTCTGGGAGGCGCCACCAGGCGACTAACAGCCCAAACCGAGGCATATGTAGATCCGGATCGTGTGGTTGCATGAAGTGGGGTCCCGGCCAGGCCCGGTCGGGTCAGGCCGCGGGCGGGCTTCCTGGAATCCGTATCTTCTCTCTTATATTCTGACTCTGGTTTGTTGCCGCTTCAGAATCATTTCTACAAGTGCGTCGCGTCTAAAATGCAGTCATCAGACATGGTCTTTCCAAGAGATGTAGCAGGTGGAGACAAAAGTCGTTTACTTCCAAAATCCTCAGCGAGTACTGATGAACATTTATTCTCAGTGTTCTTAA
>SJXQ01007973.1:12834-64359 GCA_006408695.1 Aepyceros melampus | reverse complement strand
TCTGGTATTCCCATCTCTTTCAGAATTTTCCACAGTTTACTGTGATCCACACAGTCAAAGGCTTTGGCATAATCAATAAAGCAGAATAGATGTTTTTCTGGAACTCTCTTGGCTTTTTCCATGATCCAGCGGATGTTGGCAATTTGATCTCTGGTTCCTCTGCCTTTTCTAAAACCAGCTTGAACATCAGGGAGTTCACGGTTCACATATTGCTGAAGTCTGGCTTGGAGAATTTTGAGCATTACTTTACTAGCATGTGAGATGAGTGCAATTGTGCGGTAGTTTGAGCATTGCCTTTCTTTGGAACTGGACTCAGCCATAAAAAAAGAATGAAATAATACCATCTGCAGCAACATGGATGGGCCTAGAGATTATCATACTAAGTGAAGTAAATCAGAAAAAGACAAATACCATATGATATCACTTATATGTGGAATCTAAAATATGATCCCAATTAACTTTACAAACCAGAAACAGAATCACAGACACAGAAGACAAACTTATGGTTACCAAAGGGAAAAGGGAGGAGAGGGATAAAGAGTTTGGGACTAGCAGGCACAAACTATTATACATAAAATAAGTAAACAACAAGGACCTACAGTATAGCACAGGGAACTATATTCAACATCCTGTAATAAAGTATAATGAAATGAATATATATATGTGTGTGTGTGTGTGTGTAACTGGATTACTTTGCTGTACACCAGAAACTAATACAACATTGTAAATCAACTATGCTTCAATGATAAAATAAAAATAAGTTTTTAAAGATGCCATAAATTCTAAAGAAATAAAATTTTTAAACTTTTTTTACATGATGGTGAGAGAGTCATTTCCTAGGCAGGTTGATAAGAAGTCTAGAGGTCCCCAAGGAGAGAGGGGTCTGGAATTCTCAAGGAGGAAGAAAGGACAACCTTTTTTCTTCCCTACATTTCTTAAGATTATACAACAATAATGTATTCTGCCTGAGGACAGTCTCTGGATTAAACCTTCTGGCTAATTCTGTTATCTTAAAATGTAAATTATGGGAGTAGGTCTGGTGAGGTCTTTATAACCTCCAGACATTCTTTGGATTTACTGGAGAGTATATAAACTCATTGCTAACACTAATAAGTGGATACTCTTCCTATCCTTTCTGATGCCTATGTCAGAAGCTTTCTCTATCTCCTTTTTACTTTAATAAAACTTTATTACACAAAAGCTCTGAGCGATCAAGCCTCGTCTCTGGCCCCGGATTGAATTCTTCTCCTCCGGAGGCCAAGAATCCCGGCGTCGTGATTCAACAACAACCTTTCAATGGATTGTGAAGTGAAAAGAAAAAAATGACCAATAACATTCTCATTCCTATTAATCCCAAAGAAGGTCTGTTGAAGGGACTCATTTTGCTGTTTGCACGAGCTGTGATTGTAACTGCACATAGGGACTTGGTGTGGGTTGAAAGGCACCCACTGCCCAGGGTCACAGGAGCATCTGCATTGTGTATCAGTGTCCCTGGCTTTTGGGAGATTTAGAGTTTAATTTCCTGACTCTCTTGGACCCTTTGCCATCAGAGTGCCATTTGGGCATAAACAAACATGTCCTTTATATGGTCTCTTCTAAGACGTGTAAATAGCTAATGGCATAGGCATTTCATTATTATATTTGGGATATTCATTTATAAAGACAACTCTCTTTTCCCCCAATGTGTTCTAGGTTATTAGTATTTTAGTAAGGGATCAAATTCAAATGCAAGTTCCTTGGTTTTCTTTGGTTCATCAGATAAAGAAGTTGAGCCATGATTAAGCATTGAAAGTGATGTATTTTAGATACAAACTTCTTGTTAGAATTTAATGGCAAGTATTAAGAAAAAAAGTCTTTTCACCTCTGAAAACCCCTCTGGAGAACATTTAGAATTTGTAAGTGGTAACCAGTGCTCTTCCTTGTGTCAATGAAAGTGATTCTTAGAAATGAATAGTTTATGGTAGTAAAACTTTTGGATTAATTGGGTAATGAATTTCATTAAAATTAACCATAGTGTTTAAACTTACATCCTTTGAAGGTAGGGAACAAATATGAGGGTGCTCTTCATTTTCAATATCTTAGTTTATTAAAATGTATAATAGTTATGTCATCAAACTGGAATGTTATATTTATGTTCTTTTACTCATTCTTGTTTAGTTTCAGAAAACATGCATGTTCATACTTAGTTGCTCAGTCATGTCTGACTGTTTGCTACCCCATGGACTGTAGCCCACCAGGCTCCTCTGTCCATGGGATTCTCCAGACAAGAATGCTGGAGTGGGTTGTCATGCACTCCTCCAGGGGATCTTCCCAACCCAGGGATCAAACCCAGGTCTCCTGCATTGAAGGTGGACTATTTACCAACTGAGCCACCAGGGAAGTTGATCAGTCTGATAAAATTGGCACTGGTTGTAGCTCACAATTGCAAAGTTAAAAACCTAGGGCTCATATTCTGGGTTGTCAAAATATCAAATAATCACTTAAGAATTCTTGGCATGAGTTTTACAGTTATTTTTTGGACTTGGCCATTAAAGAAAATCAAAATAGCTCTTTGCATTTTAGCCACCCTTTATGATTTTTAGTACTTTGCTATAGATCATGAATAAATACTCCCAAAATATTTCTTGTGAAGCAGAAAAATAAAAGCCTCATTTAAAATTGGATGCCTTGAGGCAGAGAGTGGATAATAGAAATATATTGTGAGTGAGCAACAAGCTTGGGACTAACTCCAGAACCTGTGTCCTCAGCAGGTCCTGGAGTGAGAAAGGCAATCCCAGAACCTGCACAAAGGGGAATTCTTGAGTCATTCTCCTTTCTTCACCTTCTAGTAAGATGAAGGGCAGAGAACTCCATGCCATTTTGTTAGGAGACAGCGTATTTGTTTCCATTTCTTTCAAATTTGGAGCATGGGCTGGATTTATGATATTGTCAACGAAGGACCCAAAATACTGTTTTTATTTTGATTTGATCATATGACTGCTTCATCTCCTGCTCCATGTATTGGAATGCATGGGAGGGTGTTGTCCTCCAGCTGACCTTTTCCAAAATCGAATCTCGAGTCTAAAAGCTGTAACCTAAAACCCAAAATCATTGGCCTTAAAGAAGTTTCCCTGAGAGAATTAGGCCATTCCTTTTTCATTTCTAAATGCATGTGCCTCGTGCACACATTCGGAAAGTTGGTATCCTTGGCCTCAACCCTCTGTGAGTTTCAGGATGCGTGGATAAGCAATAATCTCTCAGTTCCAACTTGATTGGAGCCTGAACCCAATCTCACCCGAAATTAGTTTTCAAATCCAAATGCAATTAAAAACAGATGTTTCCAAGCAGACTGAAAAAGGCTGTGAAAAAAAAAAAATCAGGTTTACTGCCTTTAGAATCAGTTGACTATTCTAGGTATTTGTAATCAATATGAAGGGAGGAGAAATGAGTTGCTTCCACAGAGTTCACTCTCCTTTCCTTCCACAGTGAGCCCTCCAAAGGCTCAGCATCAGTACCTTTTGAAGAGGTGTGTTATGATTTGCCAGGCTGAGCTTTCCTGCCTGATCCACTTTCTAATCTATTCCAGGTCAAGACAAATTTGTATTGTGAGTTAGACACTTCATAATTCTTATTGCTGAGAATGAATTTCTACCAATAAAAGCAGGGACACATAAAAATAACTTGTTACTCAAAAGTACTAGAATATTAAAGATTCTTAGACAGAAAGTTTCATTTAGCACATACTTTAAAATTCCTTCTAAAGCTAGCCTAATGGCAATTCAGGAAACATTAGTGAGTTTTGGAAGGTTTTTTTCCCCCCATTGAATCAAAACCCCATTAAAGTATGCATAGTGGGGAAAAGGGGAGAAAGCTTACTTGTGGACAAATAGTACCCATGAACTTTAATGCATTAAAATGGATTCATAAGTTCTTCTAAGATGAAAAACATGTGTCCAATTACTGTGAGATTCACCACTCCTTACAAGTTCAGAACAGACAATCCTCATCTCCTTGTCTTAAAATGAGTATGTCTATTTTCAGAATAATTTTCAGCATGAAGCCTGGTCCACCATTTGATTTTTAATCTCTTCTTTTATCCCTGGAATCTTGCATTCCTGGTACACTTCATCTTTTTGTGTGTGGAATAATATCCTTCAAAAATCTTTGATGCATTGGTGAATTAAAAGAAAAAAATGAGATGTAAGTGCTTGCTCTATTTGCATTTTTAATACAGTTTGAGTCACTTGATTTATGATTAAGCATTTCTTGGGAGAGGAGAATGTTTAAGGTGGTATTTTGAGCTCCATTTAAGGCAATTTAGTTGTCATCAGGCCTCCTCACCCCATAACCTTCGTAAGACCTTGCTTCATAAATTGGACCCAAACAATTGGCTTGTGTTTCGAGTAGACAAAGCCTTATGGAAATGATACTTGCTAAGTGTTTTTATTGGACATCTGGGTAAGAGTTAGCCTTTGTCAGACCAGTCACAGACCATAGCTAGCCTGACTCTTACACCCTTGGTGGCAGTTTCTGCTCTTAGGAAACTCTTTTAAAATTCTTTTACATTGAGAGGGAATGAGATCTGGATTCATCTCACCCCTCAGCTTTCTGCTTTGATTTCTGATTCTGTGACTGGGATTAAAGGTGTTTGCTCTATTCCTCCCTCATCGTTAGGTCATATCTCTGAACTTAGTGCCTCCCTAGCCTTCTGTTGGCAGCAAACTCTAGCGTTGGATGGAATCTCATAGTCCATGTTACATCCATGTCATACCTGGATGTTGTCCCTCTGCTGAGGAATGGCAGAGTGAGTTCAGGCCCTGGAGGTGCCAAGTTGAGCTCAGCCGGCTTGAAATAGTGACTGGCGTTGTCTCTCCTCTCACTTCTTCCTCTCAGTGAGTCATCGTGACCTGAACTAATGTTGGCTGCCAGTGACAGAACACCACCATGTCTGTTTGACCCTAGATGAGAGAGACAGAGAAGTCAGTACAATCTCATTTCACTTCAAAATTGAAAACCTTACCCCTTTTGCAAAAGAAATGAAAGCAGTGAATATGTTATCTCCTGGGGGTGATTGCCAGATGAAAAAGAATGAGGAGCTCTCTCTAGTAATTTTCATTACTTGTACCATAATATAGAAATTTGTATTGGGAAAACACTTCTTTCCATGACTTAATTCTAAAAATTCCTGGGCCAAAGGTAAAGTATCTCATAGATAAGAAATTCAAGGACAAAGGCAAGAAGTCTATGTCTAAATATGTAGCAAAAACAAACAAACAAATGAACAAATAAAGAAAATACATAAGAGGAGGTGGAATTTTCAGAGTATTCAAAAGATAAATTTTATTCTTGTTTAAACTGAGAAAAATGTCCATTCCCCAAAGAGAATGCATTTGCTCATGAGTCAGGGTGCTGACAAGAATAACACATAGTCCTAGCGTGTGGTACTCTCAGTCTTTTATTAGTCCTCTCCTGAGAGTCCTGGGGCTGTTTTAAATGTGAGAATGTAAAAAGTGTGCATCCCATGGAGGTGTTTATTTAACTCTTAACATGGATATACAATAGACATCTTATTAGATGCAGCTTTCACATAAACTCTCACTATGCCTACATGTGATTACAGAATTGAGGAGACACGAATCTCATTGTAGTCAATTGATGGTTTTAAAATATTTTCCAGGTGACAGAGCCATCTCAGATTTGCTATTCTTCGGAGGAAAGGTCCTCAGTGAATCAAAAGAGTGCAACGTGGTCTTTGTATTAGTCAGCCTTTGTAGTCGTACCAACTGGACAGCTGCAAAGAGAAACTCCTAGAGCCAAAAAATTCTGCTGTAACAAACTTTCTCTTCTTAGCCCTTTAATTTGCTTGTCAATAGCGGATGGAACTGAATTACATCTTTCACAGTCTTTCCAGCTTTAGGATTCTTGGGCTATTCTCTATGTTCAACTCCAGAATTTTATTTGTTTGTTTTCATTCCTTTGGGTATAGGACATAAAGGCTAGCAATAAAGCTGGGGAGGAGACAAGGAAGGTAAAGATTAGGGAAGGGAAAGGAGAGTGAGAATGAACTTGGAGAAGAATGAAAGGAAATAGGCTGATAGATAAATAATGGAGTGAGAGAACTGTGGGAGGCAGATTAATTTCCTGTATCTTGGATTTAATATGAGGGGGAAATAGCTGATGATTTGCAGTGTAATTCTGTATGTAGTGACAGAGTTAATAATCCATTTAACTTTTTCCTTACAAAAAACATACCAGGTAACAGTGAGTTCATTCTGTGCTGCAGGCACAGATGACAGTGGCCCAGTTGAGTGGCGCTGAAGCAGAGCCCTTACTGTTTAATGAGGAATCCCCAAGTGCAAACTGCCGCCTCCTCCATGGTGAGTTGAGGAACTTCATTTTGTGGATGATCTTTGGATGCTTGGATGCTTCCATGCCTCTTCCTCCCTGCTGTGTGTCCATTCTAGAACCTTCTGCCCCAATGAGGTCCAGAAGTTACAAAGTAAAGAGTGGGTTTCCTATCAAGGTTTTCTGCAACTGGCTACCTTTTAGTTGATCTAAAAATCTGTAGGAATTACTGTCTCTAGTTCTAATTTTTTTTCAGTGGTCTGCAGTAATTCTTATTTTTTAATGCTCAGAATAACAAAAAATACTGATGGGTTCTGTGTGCTCCTTGTTCTGTTAAAGCAGACAGGAGTTGAGTGAAGATTAGGCATCCTTTCTGTTGTAGGTAACTTGTAAAATGTTTTGTTTCCTGAGAGAAGGGGCTGTGGTAACATATTGATACAACTGTAGAGGGAATTGGTTCTGGAAAAGATTCCAATGGTTCTCAGGGTACAATTGGCTGGTATGAGCAGGCATTCCATAAATACTGGCTCAAACATTGAGGAGTGGACTGACTTGTGGGTGTCAGTATGGTTGGGAGGGATCCCAGTAGAGGCCTTCCTCTTCTGGCCAGAGAGGTGATAGGCTGTGAGGGCAGCCACTCTCCAGTGTGTCTCTGCTTAGAAATGTTGGCAGCAGCAATTGCCTGGAGTTCTTTGTTTGGAAAGAAACTTTTTTATTCCTCAAACCTTAGGTCTGTCAGCTGCTGCTCAGAGCTTAGCAAATTCTTCAGGCAGCTCTGGTAACTTCTTTGTTTATGAAAAACACATCTCAGTACAGTCCTTAACTGTACTGAATGGGAACTCATTTAGGGAGGTCTCTCTTAGTTTCTGCAAGAGGGATGGGGGACTGGATCATTGACTAGAAATGGTAAAGAAAATGAAGAGTCATTAAAAAAAATAATAATACTATAAACATTTTCTTTGAAATTAAAGCTGTGTATTCATTCAGGAATCATTTGATGCAGGAGAAGAAAAGTCTTCTTAAAATCTGGGTTTGATATTGGAGTTGTCTTTCACAAACCACATTTATACAATTCCCAGGTTGGGGTTTCTTGAAATTTATAGCTACATTAGTGTAAGAACTTAAAGACTCTCATAGAATACTATGAGAGCAGAGGCCTCCAGGCTGTAACTGTCATTTTTTCCTTTACGTCTTATAATTGTCTCACTTATGCATAATATAACAATTGAATGTATTCTTTTTAATAGCTGAGTAATACTCCATTGTGTATATGTACCACAGCTTTCTTATCCATTCATCTGCTGATGGGCATCTAGGTTGCTTCCATGTCCTGCCTATTATAAACAGTGCCGCAATGAACATTGGGGTACACGTGTCTCTTTCAATTCTGGTTTCCTCGGTGTGTATGCCCAGCAGTGGGATCGCTGGATCATAAGGCAGTTCTATTTGCAATTTTTAAAGGAATCTCCACACTGTTCTCCATGGTGGCTGTACTAATTTGCATTCCCACCAACAGTGTAAGAAGGTTCCCTTTTCTCCACACCCTCTCCAGCATTTATTGCTTGTTGACTTTTGGATCGCAGCCATTCTGACTGGTGTGAAATGGTACCTCATTGTGGTTTTGATTTGCATTTCTCTGATAATGAGTGATGTTGAAAAAAAAAAACAATTAAAAAAATTTTTTTGGCTGTCCTGGGTCTTCATTTTTTTCTTTTTTTTTTTTTTGCATGTGATTTCTCTAGTTGCAGTGAGCAGGGGCTACTCTTAGTTGCGGTATGCAGGGCTTCTCACTGCAGCGGCTTCTCTTTTGAAGCATGGGATCTAGGCTCGGGCTTCAGTAGCTCCAGCACACAGGCTCAGCAGTTGTGGCTCACAGGCTCTTGATCACAGGCTCCTTAGCAATGGTGCATGGGCTTAGTTGCTCCACAGCATATGGAATCTTCCCAGACCAGGGACTGAACCCTGTCCCCTGCATTGGCAGGTGGATTCTTATCCTCTGTGCCACCAGGGAAGTCCCAATATAACAATATTTTAGGAGCTCCCTTTCAATAAGCTTTTCCAAAGCAGCCATCTTTATTTTCATAAAAACAATTCCTTCCTTTTGCCCTCACCTTTCATGGATTCACATAACAGTTAGCTAAACTGTGTTAATACATTAAGTCCAACAGTGCAAACACAGGTGTTGAATCAAAAACAACTGATTCTTAAAAGACCCATGCACCTTAATATTCATAGCAGCACTATTTATAATAGACTAGATATGAGTGTGTCAGGCGAGTGTATACTCCTCGGTTCTGTCTCGTCACAACAAAGATTTGGAGTGACGGACACTAAAGCCCTCGGCATGTCACAGCTCTTG
This sequence comes from Aepyceros melampus, assembly GCA_006408695.1. Classification (NCBI taxonomy): domain Eukaryota; kingdom Metazoa; phylum Chordata; class Mammalia; order Artiodactyla; family Bovidae; genus Aepyceros; species Aepyceros melampus. Next base: position 55,676 of record SJXQ01007973.1, on the reverse strand, counting down.
GGTCTTGGACAGACTGTGTTATAGCTCTTAGACAAATCAGTGTTACAGCTCCATGTTACAGTTCTATTTTATTTAGAAAATAGCAGGAAAATCCATCTTCGAGGCCCAGGGCAGGGAGTGGGAGGGGTTGGCAGTGGGGGTGGGGAGAGAGAGGGCCCCGGTCCTTTGGCTCCTCTTTTTATGTGTTTTTGGTTTTTTTTCTCCCCCTGGGCCTGCCCTATGTAAACTGGGCTAGCCAGGGGTGTTGTTTGTTCTACCTGAGGTCCTCACTCTGGTCCTCAGACCTTTCTTTGCTCTATTTTCATGGGCTTTTCCTTTCCTTATCTTTTAGCCACCACCATTGTGGACTCCTTTTCCCTATTCTAACTACCCTACAGAAGCAATACAACTGCCCATTAATAGGTGATTGGATTAAAAGATGTGGTATATATATCTGTATATAGAGAGAAAGACATATGGATATAGATACATGATGGAATACTATTCAGCCATAAAAGGTAATGAAATAACACCATTTGCAGCAGTGTGGGCGGACCTAGAGAATATTACACCTAATGAAATAAGTCAGATAGGGAAAGACAAATACTGTAAGATATCACTTATATGTAGACTCTAAAAAATAATACAATGAATGTGTATGCAAAACAGTTATTCAAATGGGAGAGGTAAGAGGGAGGGACAAATCAGAATTATGGGATTAAGAGATACAAACTACTATATATAAAATAGATAAGCCAAGGGATATACAGGGAATTATACTCATCACTTCATGGGAAATAGATGTGGAAACAGTGTCAGAATTTATTTTTTTGGGTTCCAAAATCACAGCAGATGGTGATTGCAGCCATGAAATTAAAAGATGCTTACTCCTTGAAAGGAAAGTTATGACCAACCTAGACAGCATATTCAAAAGCAGAGACATTACTTTGCCAACAAAGGTCCATCTAGTCAAGGCTATGATTTTTCCAGTAGTCATGTATGGATGTAAGAGTTGGACTGTGAAGAAGGCTGAGCATTGAAGAACTGATGCTTTTGAACTGTGGTGTTGGAGAGGACTCTTGAGAGTCCCTTGGACTGCAAGGAGATCCAACCAGTCCATTCTAAAGGAGATCAGTCCTGGGTGTTCTTTGGAAGGAATGATGCTAAAGCTGAAACTCCAATATTTTGGCCACCTCATGCGAAGAGTTGACTCATTGGAAAAGACTCTGATGCTAGGAGGGGTTGGGGGCAGGAGGAAAAGGGGACGACAGAGGATGAGATGGCTGAAAGGCATCTCTGACTTGATGGATGTGAGTCTGAGTGAACTCCGGGAGTTGGTGATGGACAGAGAGGCCTGGCATGCTGTAATTCATTGGGTCGCAAAGAGTCAGACATGACTGAGTGACTGAACTGAACTGAACTGATACTCATTATCTTGTAATAATCTCTAATGGAATACAATTTGCAAAAATTCTGAATCACTATGCTGTATACATGAAACTAACACAATATTGTAAATCAACTACACCGCAGTAAAATAAACTGATTCTTGGTGAACTTAAAACTCAGCCAGTCAGAACAGAAGAAGGCCTGCTCCCTGTTGGCCCTTGGCATTGGTGGCAAGGAGCAGAGAGATTTACAGAGGACGAAAGTGACCACTCATCTGCAGATTTGCAGGTGGGGTCGTTAAGCAGCTTCTACTGTAATATATCTTTACTGTGCAGAGTGACAGTTCCCAGTTGTGAAAAGAACTCAGTTGGGAAAAGAAGATAGAAGTCCAGTTGTTTCTAAGTGTTACATGCAGTGGAGACAATCAGCAGAGGAAGAAAGATCACTTCTGGCTGAAATGAGCAACCAGAAGGCAGTTGTTATGGGATGAATTGTGTCCCCCCCAAAGTTCATATATTGAAGTCCTAACTCCTAGTGCCTCAGACTGCAACTGTATTTGCAGATAGGTAATTAAATTAAAATGAGTGGGCTCTAATCCAGTATGACTGACCTCTTTTTAAGAACAGGAAATTTGGACACAGACATGGACAGAGAGAGGACAATGTGAAGATGGGGAGAAAATGGCATCTATAAGCCAAGGAGCAAAGCCTGGTGTGGATGCTTCCCTCACAGCCTCCAAAAGGAACCAACTCTGTTGACACCTTGTTCTCAGATTTCTAAACTCCAGAGCTGTGAGAAAATAAATATCCATTATTTAAGCTGCCCAGTCTGTGGAACTTTGTATGGTAGCCCTAGCAAAGGAATACAGAAAGGTCTATTGAGAAGGGGATAATTGATGTCGGCTTGAAAGAGTGAGTAACTTGGCAGTAGATCAAGTTTAGTGGAAGGAACTTCCAGGCAGGTGGAAAAGCAAGGCTTAGAGGTGGCTAAGTATTTGAGATTTAGTTAGAAAATTGACTGGAGGAGGGTTATTGTAGGGCAATAGTAGAATAGGCTACGAAAGGTGGGTCAGAGCTTCAGGGTCTTTAGGGTCATCCGTGGGCTGTAGGGAACCTCTGAAGGCTTTGGAGCAATGCCATGATCCAATAGCATCTTGGAGATGTTATCTAATATGGAGTTGTCAGAGCAAGCAGGCTGCTTGGCACCCACTGAAGCCCCCTGACTGTCAGCAGTGAGAGCATGACCAGCTCCTAGGCATGGCTGGCAATACTGCTCACATACTGCTGAACTTGTAGACTTTAGTCATCTTTGGGTTTATGTGATGCTTCTTACATTGAAGTGTTGAAGCTGAAACAGCATTTTATATTGCTTATAAGTCTTAAAAGCCTATTTACCTGTATATAGTAGCCCCTGGAGAGCCTAGCAAACCATTGGTGGTTACTGTTTGTGAATAAATGCAGTAATTACCATGCTTATGACTTTTGAAAGCACTTGTAGTCTGCTGCAGTAAACCTGGTTTCTCAGGTTTCCATCCACACTAGCCATTCGAGGGCCTTGTGACTATTTAATAAGTGATTACCCAGAAAGGCTGTTAAGTACCAGACCCCAGCAGGAATGGTTCTGATTCTGTAGGTCTGGGATAAGTCTGGGGTGTGGCTATTTATAAAAAGTTCTGAAGACGATTATGACATAGAGCTAGGGTTGAAAAATCACTGATTACATTCAATTTTTCAAACTTTATAACAGCTTTAAGAGCAAGGTTAAACTTGATACCAAAGAATTGTAATCCTTATGCTTGTGGGCTGGATGAAGCACAAGCTGGAATCAAGATTGCTGGGAGAAATATCAATAACCTCAGATACACAGATGACACCACCTTTATGGCAGAAAGTGAAGAACTAAAGAGCCTCTTGATGATAATGAAAGAAGAGAGTGAAAAAGTTGGCTTAAAGCTCAACATTCAGAAAACTAAGATCATGGCATCTGGTCCCATCACTTCATGGCAAATAGATGGGGAGACAATGGAAAGAGTGACTGACTTTATTTTCTTGGGCTCCCGAATCACTGATGACAGTGACTGCAGCCATGAAATTAAAAGATGCTTGCTCCTTGGAAGAAAAACTATGACCAACCTAGACAGCATATTAAAAAGTACGGACATAACTTTACCAACAAAAGTCCATCTAGTCAAAGCTATGGTTTTTCTAGTGGTCATGTATGGATGTGAGACTTGGACTATAAAGAAACCTGCTGCTGCTGCTGCTGCTAAGTTGCTTCAGTCGTGTCCGACTCTGTGTGGCCCCATAGATGGCAGCCCACCAGGCCCTCTGTCCCTGGGATTCTCCAGGCAAGAACACTGGAGTGGGTTACCATTTCCTTCTTCAATGCATACATGCATGCTAAGTCACTTCAGCTGTGTCCGACTCTGTGCGACCCCATGGACAGCAGCCCACCAGGCTCCTCCCTCCACGGGGTTATCCAGGCAAGAATGCTGGAGTGGGTTGCCATTTCCTTCTCCAATAAATAAACCTGAACACCAAAGAATTGATGCTTTTGAACTGTGGTGTTGGAGAAGACTCTTGAGAGTCACTTGGACTGCAAGGAGATCAAGCCAGTTAATCCTAAGGTAAATCAGTCCTGAATATTCATTAGAAGGACTGATGCTGAAGCTGAAACTCCAGGACTTTGGCCACCTGATGTGAAGAACTGAGTCATTGGAAAAGACCCTGATGCTGGGAAAGATTGAAGGCAGCAGGAGAAGGGGATGACAGAAGATGAGATGGTTGGAGCATCACTGACTCTATGGACAAGCTCCAGGAGTTGGTAATGGATAAGGAAGCCTGGTATTTTGCAGTCCATGGGGTCACAAAGAGGTGGACACAACTGAGCGATTGAATTGAACTGTAATTTTATTAAACATTATTAGAAACTAGAAACGTTATTAAACTAGAAAAAGTCTTTGCCAATCCAGGATCCGAACTAGGGACTTCAAAACAAGCACTTCTGCTTTCCACTCTAATTTAAAGAGATTCCCTCTTTTTCCTCTGGACTCCCTCAAACCAAACAAACAAAATCAAACCACCTGAACAAAAGACAGAAAATCTATTTGCCTAAACAAGTCTCTGACAAGAACCACTCCCAACTAAGTTCAGTTAAGCTGAAATAACAAACTCTTTATAAAAACATAGCAGGAACATTGTTCATAAACTTAAGTGGAACATTTTCTTTAACTCAACTCAGTTCCTGTTTCAAGTTCTCATTTCAGAAAAGGCAAATCTTTTTTTAAAATCAATAAAAGTATTTTCATCTCCTTTCTAGGGACTACAGTCAGTTTCTAGAAATTTAATGGTAAAAAGCAGAGACATCACTTTGCCAACAAATGTCCATATAGTCAAAGCTATGGTTTTTCCAGTAGTCATGTACAGATGTGAGAGTAGGACCATAAAGAAGGCTGAGCACTTAAGAATTGATGCTTTTGAACTGTGGTGCTAGAGAAGACTCTTGAGAGTACCCTTGGACAGCAAGAAGATCAAACTAGTCAATCCTAAAGGAAATTAACCCTAAATATTCATCAGAAGGGCTAATGCTGAAGCTGAAGCTCCAATACTTTGGCCCCCTGATGCGAAGAGACAATTCATTGGAAAAGATCCTGATGCTGGGAAAGGTTGAAGGCAGGAGGAAAAGGGGATGACAAGATGAGATGGTCAGGAGGCATCTCTGACATGAGTTTGAGCAAACTCCGGGAGATGGTGAAGTACAGGGAAACCTGGTGTGCTGCAGTCTATGGGGTCGCAAAGAGTCAGACATGACTGCTCTACGGAGCAACAACAAAGCAGGGCACAGGGGTGGATGGTCAGCAGGAAGGTCGAGCCTTCCAGCCTGAGTCATCATCTCTTCCTGCTGGCATCACAGGAACACAGAAATGTTCTGTTTGGTCCTTGCTGCTTTATCACTCTCATACCCTCTGCAAGGGTTTAGGAACCTACTAGTTTTCATATATCTGGGCACAAGATGAGTATGCTGCTTCCACCCCACCATGGACAGGGGTATACTATGTGTTTGCCTCTGGCAAATTTATGTTGATACAAGAGGTAGCCATATCTGCCCCGGGATCTTGCCTCTCCAGACACTCTTCCCAGGAACGAGGGTTGGTTTTCTTCTATTCCACTGTGTTTTCATTCACAGGCCCTCCTTCCTCAAGTCTCCCCACCCGCTACCCACCGCCCATCTACTCCTCATTGCCCCTCCCTCTTTTCTAGGGAATCTCTTCTAATCCCTGGGGCAGCAGTATTTCATTTACATAGTCAAGCATTCCCTTAAACCTGTTGCACTATTTCTGCACTAGCATCCTTTAATTTTTCTTTGAGGTTGGACTTTTGAACAAAGCAGAGAAAATGACTTATTTTCCTCTTTAGACACCATCACTTTTACCCAAGGCATTAAGCACCCAGCCATAAGTACCAGGGTGATGCTAGGGAGTAACCAAAATAGAAAGTCAGCCTTTCTCTGAAATTAAATTGATTCGGCATTGGCTGAAATTGTAACCAAAGCCAGAGGATCATAAGCTTCAGTAATGAGTTTAACAAAGAACTTTAAAGAATGTTGGCATAGGACTTAATGAATACAAAGCACTAAGTTAGCCAGAACATCTTAATATATAATAGCTGGAAAGTGGACGATTTTTACTTCAAGCAGACTAAGAATATAAACGGCAAGTTTGGTGTGAAGGTTTTTTTCCCCCATGCTTATATTTATTCTGTATCTTGTGATCATTAAATCATTCTCTGACTTTTTTGCAAGAATTTCCTTGGAGAAATACTGACTCTAAACTTTATTGTTATATTCTATGGACTACACACTACATACTTCCTTAATCTCAGAGACATGTTTGCTTGAAATGGGAAATTGCATTTACTCACCCTAAGTTTGTGAAAGAAAATTAAATTTGATAGAATGCGTATTGCTAGAAATCAAGTTCACTCGCCTGAAGTTGCAATGTACACATCAGCTCTGCAGCCTCTCTAACTTCATTCTGTTACTTTATTCTTATACAAGGGCCTTGACTTCATTTAGTTAAAAAGCATCAAGCCCTTTACTTAGCTTTCTTCCTATAATGTGTCTGAAGAACCCCAAGACCCTAACAGAAGTAGTTTTAAACAGCCATATGAATTTTCCTCCACTGGTGAAAAAAAGGAAATACCAAGGAAAAACCTACTGATAAATGCTTAACACTATTATTCTGCCACGGAAGTTTAAACGTCTTTCTAATATGTCTTAGTGGCAAATACACAACCTCAGAGTGACATCATCCAAGAGGACATAGGTCAGAGAAAAGTCAAGAAATTAAGGGAGAGATATATTCAGTTTCCCAGGCCAAATGCCCAGTCCATTTGGTACCCAATGTGCTGCTACTGTTGAAGGGATTAAATTGGTACAATTCATTCACATGAATGTATTGGTTACGTATACTTCCTTTGTCTCCCCATTTGTCTTTCATTATGGAGGAGACTTTCCCTATTTGTTGTATCCCAGGACATCCTACTAGGAAGTCAATAAATATTTGTTGAAAAATTTTTTAAAAAATGAATGCATGGATTCTCCCACAGTTCTGGATAGACTTTCACCCTATATTTTTGAAAGTACTGTCAGAAAAATGTCAAGTTTTAGTGCATAAGTGTTAAAGAGTTCATTAGCCATGGCTGCTTTTAGGGCAAGAGCCCTTCCTTAGATGCCCCAGCTAACACACCTTATTGATGTGATACAAGAATACTATGGAAAACTTGTTCTGTGCCCATTTTTGATTAGGTGGGCTCCTTCTCTCTGCTTTGTATATTTGAATATTTGTGAATGGGTATTTTCCTGTGAGTAGTTGATATAGTTTTGTTGTGTGGATGGATGATCATTGAGTTACATAGGTGTGAGTCTGGAGGAAAGAAGAAAAAAAAAACCCTATTCACTTTCACTCCTCTTGTAGTGTATCCGCAAGGAGTCCAGCAATATATACAAAGCAGTTACAGTTTCTGGGGTATTCCATGCTAAAATGTGCAGAGTTTTATAAAAATAAAATAAGCAAACCAAAAAAAAACTTCCCTGTTTTCCAATTTTGTGGTCGACGTGAAGGACTCTTGCTTGGCACATGGTAGGTCCTCAATGAAAGTTAGTTGTTATCAACACAAACCATGGAGGCTCCTGTTACTTGGAGGTTTATCTCTTTCTCTTGACTAGTGGAGGTTTGCAAGTGATACGTCACCCAACGTAGAAAGCTAGAGCTTCGGACGGGACATTGGGGCCCCAGGAAGTTAAATGTCTTAGACCAAATTATACAAGTAAACCACAAGGTCTGAGCCCCTGACCCTGAGCCTACTGTGATTTCCACTAGCCCAGGTCCAGAAATTTCCAGACAAATAGAGCCACAGGTGTTTCTGAGCAAGGACTCTGGAACTGCTCTTATCATCAGCAGAACCCAGAGAAGAACAAGTGTAGGTTAAATATCTTGAAAGAAGAGAATAATGTCCGTGAGATGAAGGGAAAACCTCTCCAAACCTTTCCATATCTGCTTGATATTATATTTTAAGGACTGAATAAAAGTATAATCTTTAGGAATCACTTAATTTTGGTCACGTAAGACAGGAACAGGGCTTCCCAGGTGCCTTGCAGCATAAAGAATCCTCCTGCAATGCAGAAAATACAGGAGACACGGGTTCAATCCCTGGGTCAGGAAGATCCCCTGGAAGAGGACATGCCGGCTCCATGCACTCCCAGTATTCTTGCCTGGAGAATCTCATGGACAGGGGAGCCTGGTGGGCTGCAGTCTACAGGGTCTCAAAGAGTTGGACAGAAGCAACTGAGCACACACTCAGGAGAGGAACAGTTCATTGATTTAGATGAATGAATCACTGAAGGTCTGTTTTGTCTCTAAATTCAAGTAAACTGAATAACAAGTCATCATGCAATGAAGCACAAGATCAAGTTCCCCTGTTCCATTTATTTTTTTCCTGAAAACATGGGTATTTTCTCCACATCCAGCATTACTTTTGGGGAAAACTTAAACTAGCCAGCAATTCTTACAAAGAAAGCTATTTCCTCCCACCTCTGTAGATCTGATGCAGAGAAACTGAAGACCAGGGAGACTGTGTCTTGAGGTTGATTTTGATTTTTCTTCCACTGCTTCCGCCATGGTTTCACTCTGAAAAATGTGATTCTGTTTAAGTTTTGGATGCTCACTGGTAGTTGTTTAGTCGCTAAGTCGTGTCCAATTCTTGGCAATCCCATGGCCAAGCTTGCCAGGCTCCTCTGCCCATGGAATTTTCTAGACAAGGATACTGGAGTGGGTTGCCATTTCCTTCTCCAGGGGATCTTCCCCACCCAGGGATCAAACCTGGGTCTTCTGCACTGTAGGTGGATTCTTTACCAACTGAACTACTAGGGAAGCACCTCTCTAAGTGATCTGTTAGTCACTAAGTCATGGCTGACTCTTTTGTGACCCCATGGACTGTAGCCCACCAAACTCCTCTGTCCATGGGATTCTCCAGGCAAGAATACTGGAGTGGGTTGCCATTTCCTTCTCCAGGGAATCTTTCCAACCCAGGGATCAAACCTGGGTCTCCTGCATTGCAGGCAGATTCTTTACCACTGAGCCACCAGGGAAGTACACTAGTCAAATTCTATTTTTAAACCAGTGTCTTTTCAGAATATTCTTTGACATCAAGGGAAATTAAAATGTTATATTGTCTTTGGTCTTTTACCTTGGGATTCAGAGTTTGATTTAGAGTTTTTCTTTTCAAGATACATGACTACTCCTAACCTGATTCCTCCTGGGGACAAAGCTAGCAGATGGACTTGTCTCTAACATTTCAGGGAACAGCAGAACCTCCAAAGAACAGATGCCAAGTTCAGAGAACTTTAGACAGGGCATGGCTGGAAGATCACAGTGAGTCAAGCTCTTGAGTGTTTTGAATTTTTATTCTTATTTTGAAATGAGAACCACACAGGTGGTTAGTTTAGAATAATTTGCCTTGACTGTTAGATGAAATTTTTTGTAAAAAAGGAAATAAATATGCTTTTGTTCACCAAAGTTCCAAGTGGTTCAGTTTTGTGCCATCCAATAATATGATTATGAAGTCACTATGACAAATGGATTTCCAGGAGAAATTTCTTGAAAATAATGGATAAAAACCTCCAACAGTTCACTAATGCCAGAAGATGCTATAATAATTGGTGATGCCCTGTAATGATTTTTAGAGCAAATCACTAAATCCTTTGTTAATTTTTTTTTAGTCTCACAAAATGTCAACAGATGTTAGGCAAACATATACTTCTTATTGTTTTCTTCATCTTTTAGAATTTTTGGTACAAATATAAAAGTAATGACTGTCACAAAAACTGGCAGGAGAATAGTAAGATTTTATTTTATAATTTAAGAGGAGATCCTAGATTTTCTGACTCTATCAAATTCCATTTATGCATCTATATTATGCTTGGGAGGTCTCATTATTGCAAAAATGACTGTTGGGTTTCCTGTGAATTTGGGTTCTATGAATCTTTCTAATCAAATCTTATTTGACATTGCAGTTCAGTTCAGTTCAGTTCAGTCGCGCAGTCGTGTCCGACTCTTTGCGACCCCATGAATCACAGTACGCCAGGCCTCCCTGTCCATCACCAACTCCCGGAGTTCACTCAGACTCACGTCCATTGAGTCTGTGATGCCATCCAGCCATCTCATCCTCGGTCGTCCCTTTCTCCTCCTGCCCCCAATCCCTCCCAGCATCAGGGTCTTTTCCAATGAGTCAACTCTTCGCATAAGGTGCCCAAAGTACTGGAGCTTCAGTTTTAGCATCATTCCTTCCAAAGAAATCCCAGGGTTGATCTCCTTCAGAATGGACTGGTTGGATCTCCTTGCAGTCCAAGGGACTCTCAAGAGTCTTCTCCAACACCACAGTTCAAAAGCATCAATTCTTCGGCGCTCAGCCTTCTTCACAGTCCAACTCTCACATCCATACATGACCACAGGAAAAACCATAGCCTTGACTAGACGGACCTTAGTCGGCAAAGTAATGTCTCTGCTTTTGAATATACTATCTAGGTTGGTCATAACTTTTCTTCCAAGGAGTAAGCGCCTTTTAATTTCATGGCTGCAGTCACCATCTGCAGTGATTTTGGAGCCCAAAAAAACAAAGTCTGACACTGTTTCTACTGTTTCCCCATCTATTTCCCATGAAGTGATGGGGCCAGATGCCATGATCTTCGTTTTCTGAATGTTGAGCTTCAAGCCAACTTTTCCACTCTCCTCTTTCACTTTCAACAAGAGGCTTTTTAGCTCCTCCTCACTTTCTGCCATAAGGGTGGTGTCATCTGCATATCTGAGATTATTGATATTTCTCCCAGCAATCTTGATTCCAGCTTGTGTTTCTTCCAGTCCAGCATTTCTCATGATGTACTCTGCATATAAGTTAAATAAGCAGGGTGACAATATACAGCCTTGACGTACTCCTTTTCCTATTTGGAACCAGTCTGTTGTTCCATGTCCAGTTCTAACTGTTGCTTCCTGACCTGCATACAGATTTCTCAAGAGGCAGGTCAAGTGGTCTGGTATTCCCATCTCTTTCAGAATTTTCCACAGTTTACTGTGATCCACACAGTCAAAGGCTTTGGCATAATCAATAAAGCAGAAATAGATGTTTTTCTGGAACTCTCTTGCTTTTTCCATGATCCAGCGGATGTTGGCAATTTGATCTCTGGTTCCTCTGCCTTTTCTAAAACCAGCTTGAACATCAGGGAGTTCACGGTTCACATATTGCTGAAGTCTGGCTTGGAGAATTTTGAGCATTACTTTACTAGCATGTGAGATGAGTGCAATTGTGCGGTAGTTGGAGCATTCTTTGGCATTGCCTTTCTTTGGAATTGGGATGAAAACTGACCTTTTCCAGTCCTGTGGCCACTGCTGAGTTTTCCAGATTTGCTGGCAAATTGAGTGCAGCACTTTCACAGCATCATCTTTCAGGATTTGAAACAGCTCAACGGGAATTCCATCACCTCCACTAGCTTTGTTCGTCGTGATGCTTTCTAAGGCCCACTTGACTTCACATTCCAAGATGTCTGGCTCTAGATTAGTCAACACATCATCATGATTATCTGGGTCATGAAGATCTTTTTTGTACAGTTCTTCCGTGTATTCTTGCCACCTCTTCTTAATATCTTCTGCTTCTGTTAGGTCCAGACCATTTCTGTCCTTTATCGAGCCCATCCTTGCATGAAATGTTCTCTTGGTATCTCTAATTTTCTTGAAGAGATCTCTAGTCTTTCCCATTCTGTTCTTTTCCTCTATTTCTTTACATTGATTGCAAATAGTAAAAATTCCTCTGTATTACCAGGAAAGGGAAATCCAATGTTTCTTTTAAGCTGTCTCTTTTTTCTTGTTATAAGCACCTGCAAATGGATTACTATTTCTTAGTCTACTTTTCAATCTATCTCCTATAGTTAACGTAAAATGTTTGTGAAATCTGCTAATGCTTTTTAAAAATAAATTGCTGCTTAAGTAACTTCATTAACACATAACTTTTGGATCCTAAAAACAACAACAACAAACAAACAGAACTATGAACAATGTCTGATAAAGATGGCATTGAAAAGCAATACCAGTGATCATTAAAATAAGCTTAGTCCAAAGTAGCTACAAAATTTTCCAAATAGTCTATATTTGCAGTAGAAGGATAGAAATGGCCTTAATTTTCTCAGCAGACATTTACCAAGGGCTTAGCACTCACAAGGAACAGGAAGACTTGAAGAACACGTGTCATTGAGAATACTGTTTCTGAGCATCTCAAAGTGGGGTCAACAGACCATTTGCAACAAACCTTCATTCAAAATGCAGATCCAAGGGACACAGACCTATTGATTCAGAACATCTGAGGTGAAACCCAGAAGCTTGAATTTAGCAATAGTCATATGCATTACAATTTTAGAATGATTAAGCCAAAGGCTCACATTTTCTAAAGCGAAAGAAGACTTGTGGGCAAATAATGCAAATGAACTGAGTTATAGAAAACTTACAAAATCTTTTATGACAGAACTCAAGAAGAGAAAAAGCATCGTTCTATGTAAGCCCCCCTCAGGGGACATTAAAAGAGGAGGCTTTATCCAGGTGTAAGCAGGTTGTCAAGGTCAATATGAAGCTGCATCTGGGACACTGAATACTGTAGCCCATGGAGGATAGTAGATTTCCAAAATCATCCCAGCCAGGGTATCTGCACTAACTCTGCTCCACAGTTCTCTTTTCATTGGTGACATTGTCAGACTAAAGCTTCATCTGACCAGAATCTCCCCTTCCCAAGCCAAAATGAATGGAAATAAGAGAATGGAAGAATTGGAAAGGGAAAAGCTCATTGTGTATAATTTAGACCTGGAGGTAGCATGATGCAGGGAGATAGAGATCCAGTTTCTTAAGCAGCAGTAACTCTGTGATTGTTGGTGCAGTCCTTCCTCAGGACCTCATTCCTTGTGAATGAAGTTCTCCACAATCCCTCTGCTGCATTTTAACTCTGAGACTGATTTGATTTGTGAGCATCAGTGTCTTATCTAATTGCCTGGCTGTTTAGACAAGCAAGTCCAGAATTTCACTGGCCTTAGGCCTTTCCTGTAATCTAGTGAGAAACTGAAACGTCAGCAGCAGCATCCCCTCTGGATGGCACCACGGTTAAGAGAACAAGCTTTAGAACCAAGGAATCCAGTGTCAGCTCCAGCTCTGTCATTCAGCAGCTGGGTGACCTGGAACCGTCAGGAGAATAGTGCCCATCTCACTGTACTGTTGAGACTACTAAATACTGTTTGTAAGATGCCAGCTCTTTGTCTGTTATATGCTGTTAAAAAATGATTAAAGAAGCCAATTCAGGTGATACAAACTTTAACCCTTTATGAAGCAGAGAGGCTACATTATTCCAAGAACTGAAAAATGGAACAGAAGAAGGGAAACTTTTATAGGATAAGGAATGAAAAACAAGGAAGAGTGGAGATCATTTTGTCATGTATAGAAATACTGAATCACTGTGTTGTGTACCTGGAACTCACATAATGTTGTAGGTCAATTATACTTAAAGGGGGGAAAAAAAAGAACAAAGAAGAGAAAAGTAGGAAATATCTGATTGGCTGGCACCACAAAGTCATCTTTGGTGTATGAAGGAGGAAGAAATGAAAAAAAAAAGCCCAGGGCTGGGTTGGTGTTTGGGGAATGACTGACTGGATGTATTGGGTTCCTGGTCAAATAGAGCATTTATGGGAACACTAAGTTTCAACTTGCTGATGTGGCACCCCCAGCAGGAGTGGCTCCATCTTGGACCTAGAAGGTTCTATAGTTCTTCTAAATGAACTTCTATCTTAATCATAGGAAAGCCATGTTCAAAGAGGAAGAAGGATCACCATCTATGTCAATTACAATTTAAAAAAAAGCTACTTTATAATATATTACAGTGACTTATTTCAAATATTTGACCTCTAGAAGGTGGATAATTATTTAATGTTTCCTCTTCTATGATAAAAGCATTTTCAGCAATTATCACATACTTATCACTAATAATCATTATTTTCTGATTTAAACACAGATAATTAACAGAGCAAAGAATTGATGCTTTTTAACTGTGATGTTGGAGAAGACCCTTGAAAATCCCCTGGACTGCAAGGAGATCAAACCAGTCAATCCTAAAGGAAATCAACCCTGAATATTCTTTGGAAGGACTGATGTTGAAGCTGAAATTCTGATACTTTGGCCACCTGATGTGAAGAACTGACTCATTGGAAAAGACCTTGATGATGGGAAAGATTGAGGGCAGGAGGAGAAGGGGATGACAGAGGAAGAGATGGTTGGATGGCATCCCTGACTCGATGGACATGAGTTTCAGCAAGCTCCAGGAGTTGGTGATAGACAGGGAAGCCTGGCGTGCTGCAGTCCATGGGGTTGCAAAAAGTCAGACATGACTGAGTGACTAAACTGAACTGAATTAACAGACAACCTACAGACTAGGAGAAAATATTTGCAAATGATTAAACTGACAAGGGCTTAATTTCTAAAATGTACAAACAGTTCATATACCTCAATATCAAAAAATGAACAACCCAATCAAAAAATGAACAGAAACTTAAATAGGTATTTCTCTAAAGAAGACATATGAATAGCCAGTAAGCGTGTAAAAAGATGCTCAATATTGCTAATTATCAGAGAAATGCAAATCAAAACTACAATGAGGAATCACCTCATATCTGTTAGAATAGCTATCATCAAAAAGTCTGTGAAAAATAAGTATTGGAGAAGGTGTAGAGAGAAAAGGGAAGCTGCCTGCATTGTTGGTGGGAATGTAAGTTGGTGCAGCCACTATGGAAAAGTTTGAAATTTTCTTAAAAAAAACTAAAAATAGAGTTACCAGTAATCCTATTCTTGGGCATATATCTCAAGAAGATGAAAACTATAATTCAAAAAGATACGTGCATCCCCAATGACCACAGCAACACTATTTACAATAGCTAAGACATGGAAGCAACCTAAATGTCCATAGACAAATGAATGAGTACAGAAGATACAGTGTGTGTGTGTGTGTGTATATTTCCCTGTGGCTCAGCTGGTAAAGAATCCACCTGCAATCTGGGAGACCTGGATTTGAACCCTGGGTTGGGAAGATCCCCTGGAGAAGGGAAAGGCTACCCTAGCTACTCCCCCACTCCAGTATTCTGGCCTGGAGAATTCCATGGACTATATAGTCCATCAGGTCACAAAGAGTCGGACACGACAGCAACTTTCACTTTCAGATATATATTACTCAGTCATATACTACTACTCAGTTTTAAAAAAGAGTGAGAGAATGTCATTTGCAGCAACATGGATGGGCCTAGAGATTATCATACTTAGTATGTCAGGGAAAGACAAATATCATATGATATCACTAACATGTGAAATTTAAAAATTATACCAATGAATTTATTTACAAAATAGCAACAGACTCATAAACATAGAAAACAGCTTCTCATCTGTGCCATGATTTGCTAATACCTGACTACCGACTTTAAAATTTATAATGCATAATTAAAGAAGTAACCTTTGTGGGTACTATTCAAGCTTGTTTTCATCCGAAATTCAAGTTGCAAAAATATTTGGCACTGGTGGCGTCATATTCATTAGGAGCCTTAAACCCATCTGCAGCTCTATTGATATTCATCAGCCCTGCTAAATCATTTACACCATCAGGAAATTAGTCTAGAATGACACTCCTTTTCAGAGAAAGGAACCAGGAAAATCCAGAGAGGCAATAAGCTGAGCCTTGATGGGAGGTGAATAATAGCACGTAACTGCTCCAGATCCCACTGCCATGGGGATCCGGGAGCTGCTGTCATCCATAGGCTGGAGAAATAAAAACCCAGCTGCGGTGGGATTTTCATTCATATGGCACCACAATCCAGTGTCTGGCAAGTCACCCAGGCAGCCCAGCCAACCATCTGTTTCAAAACCTCCTGCATTTTCCCATTCATGTAGCCATTTAATCTGTCCTTGGCAGGATTGAAAATAAAATTCAGGGGACTCGTTGAGAAATGCATGGCTCAGAAAAGCCCTGACCAGGATGAACTCAGGCCTAGCACACCAGGACCACTGCAGGAAGCTGCACAGAAGGCCTTCTGGACCTCGGCTTTTTGGAATCAGAAATTATACCACAAGCTGTCACTAGGGGGAGCCCCCAACAGGACACAGCTAGCCTGCAACCGCATCCAGGATATGGTTCCAGGGACTTCACAGAACTTCTGATTCAGTTCTTTCTTTTTTTTTTTTTTCTTTCCTGTTGTGATGATTGGGAGGGGAAGAGAGATTTGAACCGTTTCTTGCTTTGGCTAGAAGTGGTACCAAGAAGAGGAAATCAACTTGACCAGTTGAGTAGTCTTACCACATCTTCTATTTGAGGGCTCAAGAGTTAAGGGAACACCAGATTGGAAATTTAGAGTGTGATAGTTATTTTACAATTTCTTCTCATCAGACAAACATATTTTTTGTTTGTTTACTTTTTTTAATGAAAAGATATATAAAAATGCTCAGTTATGTTTAAATTTCCTTGTAGCCGAGCTCAAACTCTCATGCCTCCTGCATAAATTTATATCCAAAGATTCAACATTTTATAAATTCTCTGAGAAGCACATTAATACCTAAGACCTTAAAAAATATATAGAAATGGCTCAGTGAATTTGAGTTGAGATCTGAGAAGCTATACTAGAAAAAGTTGCAAACTTGGTGATTCTAACGATTTTCAGAACAACTGGGAAAAATCCCCATAACACAATTTTGTCCACCTAAACCCTCTGGGGCTCTGAATTCCAGTTTGCTGATGACAAATAAATGAGGCACTTGGTTCTCCTAATGAGGTTTTTAAATTCCTGAACCTCTGTTTTCCAGACTCACTTGATTCACAAATTATCTAGGCATTGGTCTCAAACTTGACTGGACATTGCCAATACCTGGAGTTCTTTAAAAAGCCGCCATGCCTGGGAGCCACACCCAGTGGCTCTGATTTGCTTGGTCTGAGCTGGACCCTGGGCATTGGGTTACTTTAAAGTTCCCATGACCCTAATGCACAGCTCAGTTTGAGAGCCACTGAGAGGGGGAGACTGCTACAGGACCCAAGCTCGACTCACTGAATCAATGCCTTTAGGGCAGAACCCAGCACATCTGAATTTGTTAACATGCATGATGGACGAGGGAGACTCATGACCTGGTGAGTCTATGAACGGAAAGAACCTCACATTTCTCTTCCCAGCAGACTGTGGCCCTTCCCTGTCCAGTCATTTTGCTAGAGCTGCAGCTGAGGCTGCCAGTGGCTAGTCTGAGCAGAGAGGTGCAGAGTGGCGGGGAGGTCTGGGACCTAACCCAAGGCTCCCTCCCTCCCTCTGCCACCCGTCCACACACATGTGGATGCTTCTATAAATCACTTCTGATATGTGGTTCGAATTCAGGAAGTGTTCTGACTGCTTACCCCTGTAATGATGGAGTGAAGGAAAGGTCTAATTTTGGAATGACTGTGGCTTAGGCAGCGCCGTGTTCCTTGCAAGTCTGAATTTCCTCAACACAGTGGCTCCACGGCCCCGCCTGCTCACCACAATTACACAGGCCGTTTGAGGCACGCTATCCATCACAGCAAATTACTGGTGTGATCCTCTCAAGAACAAGGCGGACGGCCTTGCTGATGGCAATCTTTGCTGAGCCTTCTTGAGAATGGAGGCAAAGGCAAGGTGGGAGGAAGAGCTTGCAGGTCAAGGTTACCAAATCAATTAGCAAGATCTCTGCCTGACTTACAGCCTGAGTGACAGACAGGGGTTATGAAAGCTACTAATATACAGACAAGCATCTTACCAGGGTGTGCGGTCTTGTCCCCGTGGTTTTACTGGCAAAGTACAAACAGGAAAGGAAATTAGCATTTGTGAAGCCCTCTACTAGTGGTTACACTCTGCTAGATCCTAATTTCAGGTAATTGACTCAATAGTGCCATGAGACACCATCATCTTCATTCTCCAGGTAAAGAAACCGAATCTCAGTTTATCTAGAATCACACAGGAAGGCAGAGGCAGAGCAAGATTTAAGCTCAGGGTGCTCTGGCTTCAAAGCCCTTGCCACTCCCAGTATCTTGGACTAGTAGAAACCTCCACACTCCAACCTCCACCTCTTCACAGGTCAGCTCCCAGAGAGCCAGAAAGGCAGGGCAGGGAGGTCACTGCTGACTTGTCGGCAGTGAGACCCTGTGATTGGGTTGCAGGGTTACCTTCCCAGGAGGACAGCACAGGAAGTGAAACTCCATCCCATTTTCAAGAACACAGGGTTTGTCTGATTCCGCATTCTACAATATTGGCAGCTGTTTATCTCAAGCCTAGGAAGTCTTGGCTTAGTCAGTAGGACTATGAGCTCCTGTGCAAAACTGTATTACAGTCAGTTTTTAGCCCACTGAGGGGTTGCCATCGAGACTATTCCACAGACACCATAATATGGGTGAATTGCATTCCTCCCGTTAATGAACAACCCACGCTTCTTTGGAAACATTGCCTCTGTGAGAGACACACTGAATTTGAACTGGGAGTACAGGGCCAATTCGCTCCTTACATTGGTGCTGTAAAAATAAGACTTTCTCATCCCACAAGGCAAACTCATCCAGGGATTCTTCCTGGGAAGGGCCCAGGAAGGCGGGCTGCGCCTGGTGTAAGGCTTCTTCAGGTAGTGCTGGGGCTGTGGGGTGGAGGGCCCCGTGCGGGAGTAGGGGAAGGGTCCAGAGGTAGTAGTGTGATAGGAGTGTTGGAGATTCCAGACACAGAGCCCCTGTGGAATACAAAGGGCTGGGCAATGTGCAGACCTGAGGTATATGCTCTACCAGTAATTAGGAGGTGGCCATCACTGGGGCCGTGGGTCCCACCTGTAACTTTCTGAACTTTGTGGCTTCCCATGGGAAGAGAAAGGGAAGGGGACTGGGACAGATGAGGGCCCCTCTAGCAGTGGTTTGTTCTGGTTTGGAGTAAAGGGACAAACATTTTCAGCAAGGAAAGAGGGGACACAGTCTTGAGGAGCCCCTACACATACTGTACCTGACCCTGTGAAGAGGGATTAGGCAGGCTGATTAGGAAAAGCAGCAGCCACTTTTATAGCTCATTCCCATGCGAATGCTATTCACCTAGGGATTTGCAGGGACTGCCTGTACTTAATATTAAGAGTTGTTCCTGGATCCTGAATAAACTGATAGGCTCAAGAAGCCTGATGTCAAAAAAAATTCTGCAATCATTCCTAGGACCCTAAACCAAATTCTGAAATGAACCAACTAGTCAATGATGGGGTACCTAATGGGGACGAGGGCAGCCCTGTGTCAGGTACTGATGAATTCAGAGAGTCACTTTATATCAGAGAAGGATGAGTCATGAGCTCAGCCTTCCAAGAAGGTTTGTGAAGAGGGAGCCCAGGGAGGGAGAATGCAATTATCTAATACAATGGCAGCCTCAATGAAGGGTGACAAGGGGATGGGCAATAAAAGAAAGATACCGGAGCATCTGATTAAGGCCCCAAACATAAAAACAATAGTGATCGCTCTCTAGAGAGTGGAGATGGAGCTTCCTTCTAGAGGAGTTGAAGTGAACAGCCTCTGGGCCTCTCACTGCTACCTGAGACCCCCATGGACTCACCAAAAAGGAAGCTGTGGTGAATTTTAAATCCAATATCAGATTTGCAGGTAGGACAGACCTGGCTAGAAGTCATGGGACTAAGGAGCCAAAAGTTTTGGCTTTGACTAGTCAGGTAAAATATTTATCTTGAAGGAAAGTGTAGCGCCAGATGTCTTTCTTCTTGGGGGTTATCCAGTGTAAGGCTGGTGACAGCTTCTTGTTGCGTACCGCGTCATTGAGGGAGGAGAGAAAATGAAAGGGCTCTCTGTTAATCTTCCTGGCACCCTCTCAGAGCTGATACTAAGAAAACAGGCTTGTTGCAGACACAGATCAATATCCGTGAAGGAGCATGCGTCACAGGCGCCTAGAGTTGTGTCCAGTCCCCCGCTGCTCCCAATCAGGGTGACGTGGCTTCCTTCTGTCTCTTACAGGCCAGGGATCCAAGCTGCTTCTTCTCTAGGGCTGTAAGGACCCATGGTGCACCCAAGGAGTCCGCCCCCTCTTCTGTTGAGGGTTATGAGCATGGACCACGTTTCCTGTGCAGCCTGGGCCAGGAAGCCAAGGGCTACTGCAAAGTCAGTGAGAAGGACCCCGGGATGTTCGAGGGCCAGCTGCCTGTGGAGGAAGGCAGGGTGGCAGGTCTTCGGTGGACACAGGGTAGGTTGTGGAAGCACCGTGGCTGTTTCGATGAGGGATGGATTTGAATCCCTCTCATTGAGGCAGGAATGAGCTCTTTCACTGGTTAGTGGGCCTGACTGGCTCCCCAGTATCCCTTCTCAGTGGTTTGTTTTCCCTGCTGAGGTTGCAGGACAGGCTCTAGGTAAATGCCCATCCAGGAATGTGCCATGTTCTGGAAGAGTGCCCCTCAGGCCAAGCATCTTCTCCAACACTCCTTACAGATTCTCAGACCGAGACCCAGCTCCCACCATATCGGAGGGGGCCAGCTAAGGGTGTGTTTTGAGCTACTATCAAAGCTCCCAGTACCATGGTCCACATATTATTCTAAGTCTGAGACAGAGATTTCAAAAAGAGATGTCTTTATTTGATAAAGATGTTGAAGATGATGATAATTGTCTTTGAACACAATCTTCCACAGAGTCAAGGTTTATTTTTTCTGTGGTTTGGGATCAAACAGAGAGAAAAGACATCTGACTAATAGCCTTCCCCTGAGGGAGTTGGCCTCGCCCACTCTGTCTGTGAGCGTGGGCCCCAGAGGGGCTGGATGGGGGTTGGGGTGGCTCCAGGTTCCCGGAGCCCGTTGTCTTACTTGTATTTTTTTTTTTTTCTTTCCCACAGTCCGGAATCTGTCCTCCAGAGTTATCACTGAGGGAAAAGGATGGAGAATAAAATTAAAACAGCATAGGACTGGAACTGAATTTTAGATTGTGAGGACCCCCAGACCCTACCATCATGCAGATGAGGAAGTGAGAACTGGGGAGGTGCAGTCTCACCCAGGGGAATCGCAGGGATTGCAGAGTCAAGGGTCCAAACACACCCCCCACACCAGAGTCTGGGGGGTCCCAGCTCTGCATCCAGTGGCCTCCCCACAGCTACCCCAGGTGGTATCATGTTTCTCATATTTGATTCTATTGGACAGAAACAGGAGGAGAGGAGACTTAAGTAATCCCTGACTTTCCTTATTTTTTAGACCTAGAACTCCAACATTCTAAAGGGGGAAATGACACTCTTTCCAGGTGAAAATCAACCAAGACATAAATGTGAAGACAGACATTTTGGCTTTAGGTGATTTCTATCCCAATCTCCTCCATGAGCCAGATTAGAATCACTGAACATCTACCCAAGCATCATAGTATGCTATGAGATCCTCTCAGATGACTCATTTCCCTATCTCATAGTAGTATTGGAGCTGGAAGAGACCAAGAGAGAAAAGAAGATGGTTTGGCCTCTCCCGAAGCCCCTCTCCATCCCCTCATGATGTGCTGTGTCCAACCAATCATATTTCAGTTGCGCCCAGCAACTACTAACCTGGGGAAAGGAGAAAAGGGGTTTCCTGAAATAAGCTGTCCTCAGACAAGAAGCTGGTTTTATACTGTAATCCAAAAAATTTATTTATTTGAATGCACATGGTCTTAGTTGCAGCATGTAGGATCCAGTTCCCTGACAGGGATTGAACCTGGACCCCCTACACTGGGAGCGTGGAGTCTTAGCCACTGGACCACCACGGAAGTCCCAATACAGTAATCTCCATTGCATTCAGGAAGGTCAATGGTGATTCTCTACAAACCTTGACCTAAACTTGCCCTCTGGGAAAGACAATGAACCACAATCTTAGAGGGAATGAGTTCGGACTTTCATTGAAATTCTTATATGGTATACTAGGTAATGGGCATGTGAGTTCATATTCTGATGCTAGGGACTCCCACTGTCCCATGTGAGTAAAAGTCACATTTCACGGGAGAAAGAGCAGAGGGTAATGGTGTCTGCATCCCTGAGTCACCTTGCTGATTCCATGCCAGATCGGTCTACTTACCTGTCACCTGGACACCATCACTGCTCCCTGACTGATCTTCCATCCCCTCATTTTCCTCTCTCTTTCCTTCTTTACACAGGGCCAATTCTATCCTCAGTTTAGTTGAGTTGCTCAGTTGTGTCTGACCCTTTGTGACCCCACGGACTGCAGCACACCAGGCCTCCCTGTCCATCACCAAACTCCTGGAGCTTGCTCAAACTCATGTCCTTTGAATTGGTGATGCCATCCAACCATCTCATCCTCTGTCATCCTCTTCTCCTGCCTTCAATCTTTCCCAACATCAGGGTCTTTTCCAATGAATCAGCTCTTCACATCAGGTGGCCAAAGTATTGGAGTTTAAGCTTCAGCATCAGTCCTTCCAATGAATATTCAGGATTGATTTCCTTTAGGATGGACTGGTTTGACTCTTAACCCCATCCAAAGGCTTCAGAGGCTTCACTGGTGGCTCATACGGTAAAGAATCTGCCTGCATTTCAGGAGGGCCGGGTTTGATCCCTGGGTGGGGAAGAGCCCCTGGAGAAGAGAATGGCAACCCACTCCAGTATTCTTGTCTGGAGAATCCCATGGACAAAGGAGCTTGGAGGGCTACAGTCTGAGCAACTAATGCTTTCAGTTTCAAAGGCTTCAGAAGTGGAACTCCACTGCTGATAAATTAAACAAACTCTCCCCTGGGAATTGCAGGATCTCCATCCCACAGAAGCATTACTCCCTTCACAGGTCTGTGCTCATGCTGAACTTACGCTTTCTCTCTCGAGCTTTCTCGAACCTCCCCCAATTTTTTTTTGCAGATTTGCTTCCTCACCTAGAATGCCTCTCCACAATTCTCTACCTGCCAAAATCCGGCCATCAAAGCTCATCCCAAATGTCACTCAAAAGTCTACTTTTTCATTTTCCAACTGCTTGTATGAGAAGGATTTTGGCATGTGACATTTATTATTATCTACAAGGTTGTATATTAAGTGTTCTGGTTTTTCTGTTGAAGCCTCAAAACCTACCCTACAGGGCAGGTGGTGGTACTATCCCTGTTTTACGAAGAAAACCACTATGATGCAATGAAGTGACCTGGTACTCTACTCCACCTTGCATCGCAGTAAGAGTATTCATTTGCCTCTTACATCATAGGTCTTGGAGCAGGAGGAGGGCACTTCATCTTTTACCCCACCTTGTCCAGTGCACTGCCTGATGCGTGGTACCCATTCAGTACATTGGATGTCATTTCAGATGGTGCTGGAATTCAGCTGTTCTGATATTGTTGGTTTTTAATTGGCTCTTCTCAAGTGGTGGCTGGTTTTTATACTCCATAGCTCAGATATGAGGTGAACAGAGGAGGCCCATCTACTCTTGCAGAAGTAAGCTCACGTAGCTTCCTGAAGGAGACAAGAAGGAAGGGGAGGGATTCTGTTCTTATGGGATGGGGGGTTCCCTCGGTGTGTTCATCTGTGACCCAGGACAGCACATCACTGAGTGGCTTCAGTTCCTCCAGCCTAGGCAGGACTGGCCACCAATCTGCTGGAAGTGAATGCTTAGAGGTTGATATGCAGATGACACCATCCTTATGGCAGAAAGTGAAGAGGAACTAAAGAGCCTCTCGATGAAGGTGAAAGAGGAGAGTGAAAAAGCTGGCTTAAAACTCAACATTCAAAAAACTAAGATCATGGTATCTGGTTCCATCACTTATGGCAAATAGATGGGAAAACAATAGAAACAGTGGCAGACTTTATTTTCTTGGGTTCCAAAATCACTGTGGATAGTGTCCACAGAAAAGCTATGACAAACCTTGACAGCATATTAAAAAGCAGAGCCATCACTTTGCTGACAAAGGTCTGTATAGTCAAAGCTATGTTTTTTCCCTGATTCTGGGAAAGATTAAGGGCAGGAGGAGAAGGGGACGACAGAAGATGAGACAGTTGGATGGCTTCACCGACTTAATGAACATGAGTTTGAGCAAACTCTGGGAGATGGTGAAGGACAAGGAAGCCTGGTGTGCTTCTTTCCATGGGGTTGCAAAGAGGTGGACACAACTGAGTGACTGAACAACAACGAACAGCAGCAACGTGTATGGATGTGAGAGTTGGAGATGTAAAGAAGGCTGAGTGCCAAAGAACTGATGATTTCAAACTATGGTGCTGGAGAAGACTCTTGAGAGTCCCTTAGCCAGCAAGGAGATCAAACCAGTCAATTTTAAAGGAAATCAACCCTGAATATTCATTGGAAGGACTGATATTGAAACTGAAGCTCTAATACTTGGCTTCTTGATGTCAGGAGCTGACTCATTGGGAAAGACTCTGATGCTGGGAAAGATTGAGGGCAGGAAGGAGAAGGGGGCGACAGAGGATGAGATGGTCGGATGGCATCTCTGATTCAATGGACATAAATTTGAGCAAACTCCAGGAGATGATGAAGGACAGGGAAGTCTGGTGCGCTGCAGTCCATGGGGTTGTAAAGAGTAGGACATGACTGAGCAACTGAAAAACACAAAGGAGAAAAGAAAGCCAGAGGTCGCAGTTTATGACTTTGGCATCACAGCATGAATACTAGAGACTTGGGGATAAAGAGGCCATCAGGCAGAATAAAACTGATTAACCTCCTGTCCCCCATGACAGTGGAATAAGTATGCCCAAGATCACACAGAGACCTAGACTCAAGCTTGGCATTGCTACTTAGTATCCGGGTGACCTCTGGCAAGCAACTTACTGGTCTGAGCCCCAGTTGCCACATCTGTGAACATGGGGTAACATCCTACATTGTAGGGCTGGTGTTAGGATTGGAAGAGGCTATGACAAACCATAAGCACAGAGCTTGGCCTCCTGCTAAGCTGCTTCTAAGTCACTTCAGTCATGTCCGACTCTGTGCGACCCCATAGATGGCAGCCCACCAGGTTCCTCTGTCCCTGGGATTCTCCAGGCAAGAATACTGGAGTGGGTTGCCATTTCCTTCCTCCACTGCTTGGTTAATCCAGGCCACTGGCAGCTCAGGGAAGGGAGAAGATGGGGCCACATCTCAAGCCCCAGCAGCCCAGACCTAGCTGGTCCCCTACCACCTAGCACTCCCCAGAAAGCTCTCCCTGTGCAAAAGGAAATGGACCCTGGAAGGTGCATTCTAGTCCCACTGCATTGTCCCTTACAAGGCTTTAAGGGGCAGGAGAGCACTCGTTCCCTGACACTCTATAATAAGAAATGATATACTTCAATAGTTCTTTGATTTGATGGGTCCTTAGTACACATGAGCTAGAATTTTGGAGAACATGACTATAATTTGGAGCTTGTGGTTAAGTACAACTCAGATGCCAGACATAATTAACTGCCAGTCTGTCCTTTTGGGTCTTCCACGTGTCCCCCTTCATTCTTTCATGAAGGCTTTTTAAGGATGTTCTATTTCCTTTCTTATCTCCATTCCCAACTCCTGAATTTAGGCAAAGAAAAATTTCACTTTGAAAACCGCCCTAACAGTCAATACTACTTTGATCAGTGTCTTTGAGCTCACCTAAAACCAAACCCTCACTCTATAGGTGAGAAAAATGGAGGTACAGAGAGATTAAGTAACATGCCTAGATAATTACAGAGGTCAGATGGCAGATCCAGATGAGAGAACAGGTTTGGGTATTTTCAGGGCATAGCCTACTCTCACTTCATGGTTGCAATGATCCCACATTCATGTCCATTTATAATTGCTCTCCTATATTCATATATTCCCTATATTATTATCTATTTAACACTTTTTCTTTAAGTAGTCTAGCATTCTTATTTAAAGAAACTTTTTTTTTTGCATTTTAAAAATTTTAATTGGAAGCTAATTACTTTATAATATTGTGGTGGTTTTCTGCCATACATTCACATGAATCAGTCATGGGTGTACATGTGTTCCCCATCCTGAACCCCTCTCCCACCTCCCTCCCCATCCCATCCCTCAGGGTCATCCCAGTGCACCAGCCCTGAGCACACTGTCTCGTGCATCAAACCTGGACTGGCGATCTAATTCACATATGATAATATACATGTAAAGAAACTTATTTTTAAAGAGAGATTTTTGATCATTACCTAATGAAAAAGCAGTATCATTTACCACTGACAGAAAATTAGTTAAAGACAATGTGAAGTATAATTACATGGAATTCTAACTAGATATTGCTGCCTGGGCAAAGAAAACCAGCTGGCACCTGTTCCCTTTGATTATAAGGGATGATTGGCAAGCTTCAGAGATGGTCAAGACCTAGCAGGACTAAATGAAAATGGATTTTGGACCTAATTCCATTATTACACCTTGTGTCATCTTTGTATCATTGAGAAGAACTTTTCTGAGATACAATCAGCAGGACATCCTCACGCTTTGAGAACACTGTTGTAGTCTGAAATGCTGCCACACCAGGGGCCCGTACCTCCTCAGAGGTGGTCTGAGTCCTCCCCTCTCCTGCACAGCAAGGCCTCTCAAGGAAACTACACTAAAAGAGCTTCATCCTGTTTGCTCACCAGGTGCCAAATGAATGCCGGACCCTCCTTCATTTTCACAGTGGAATACATGTTGAATGTAAGCATTAATTTTGGTAGATTTTCTGAGGGACTATCTTATTCACCCCAGAAACAATGCCTAGGTAATTAACTTTTGGATAATAATGAGTCAGGGAAGTTGATCTGAGCAGTGGAAAAAATGCTGATTTAAATTACCAATATACACATACTTTTAGTTCTTGGAAGCCAGTGCCAACTGTGCCTGCCGGAAGTTAAACGCTCAATAGCTTGTTATGATGATGCATGCATTAGTCATTAAAAAGCAAAGTCTTGAACTAAATCATTTGCATCCAAAGGATGACATCAGTCACACCGTGAGCTTTTTGTGTCAGAAACAGACCACTAGATGGAGCACTTGCAATTCAAAAATTAAAAAAAAAAAACCAAACACCTCAGCCCTGGAGGTACAAGCATTTTACCAAAGGATCTATTGTACTTAGAAACCCTGCGTGTACACAAGCAAGGAGGCACCACTTGCCCTAAAGATGGTATTCTTTTCTTTCCTCCCAGACTCTGGTATGCCTGTCCCTCTTTCCTCAGGATAGGTCACTTCTCCCCACAGGCAGTTTCTCTCTACGAGTTCACCTTTGTAAACTTCTAGCCTGTCATTGTTCTATTCCTAGCTCTATGACTGAGTAGGAAAATGTGTTCTTTAAGATGTGGTTTCTTTCTTCTCCCTACCTCGACACTACTCACTCCTGAGCTTTAAGGAACTGCTTCCTCAAGTCCCATTCCTACATGCCAACCAGATGCCGCCTGCAAAGGCACCTGGATTTGGAGGACGTCCATTCTTTTCCACAAATGACACCCCACCTTTATTCTCCCCTGCTGATGACAGCAATAAATCTTCTTTAAAGCTCTTTTTTTTTTTTCTAAAAAAAAGAAGGTCCATATCAATGGAGTAGTTGTTCTTTTACCAATCCTTTAAATATGGCCATAATGAGGTTTACGAGCCCAGTACTCAGAGTGAGGACAGGAAATAGGAGTGACACCTCCAAGCAATAAGGTCTAAAACAATAGAAGACATTGAAACCATTGCAACAAATCAGTGAGCTTATTTGCAGGTTCTAATCCAGGGCTATATACTTCCCAGATGGTTGGGGTGTGTGTGTGTGTGTTTGTGTGTGTGACAAAGGGGGAAGACAGCGAAAGTACTGAAACATTGACTTATTCTCTGCACAAATAGGTATGTCAACAAAATCAAGCACAAAAAAAGCCTCTTTGTGGCTGGTGTTTCCTGGCTGCAGCCCCAGAACCTAGAACCCAGAGCTCTATTCCCCAGTGGCCTCTCCTAATTTGCTAAATAACCTTGGGCAAGTCACTTAACCTTCCCAAACCTCAGCTTCTTCTGCTATAAAAGGAGGATGCCAAGTGCTGTCTTTTCCCTGCTTCTCAGGGAAGTTGTGAGGATTAATGATGAGAGAAAGGCCATCAAGGGCTTGGAGTTTCTTTAAGAAAGGTGCTACTTACCCTTGGATCAGAGTCATAAAAATAAAGGCAATAAATACACAGCACCAATGCAGGTCAAGGCCATCAGGAGGGCTCTGTGTCCTGCGGGTTTCCATGTTTTCCTTTCCTCTAAGAGGGTTGGCAGGGACCAAACAAGCAAAAATACCTAATAATGCCTTTGTCTGAAAATATCCTCATTGGGCTTTTATCTAATTAGTCTGTGTCTGTAGATGACAAGATTTTAAACATCCTGAAAGCACGGAAAGGAGAAACCGGTTCTGCCCAAAGACACTGGGCACTCCTGCCCAGCCCTTGATGCAGAGAGGAGTGAACCCCTCTGACAATTAGCCTTCTAGCTTGGTGGCAGTAATTATCACCATTAGGAGCTTTTCTTTCCCTCTTATGATGAAATATATATTTATGCTCTGGTGGCCCCAAACTGAGGACGGCTTGGGCAGAACCCAAAATGCAAAGGAAAGGATCGATTTTAACCTATTTTAAAACATTTGATCTAATTTGATATTTCTAGTTTTCAGCAGCTTACAGCAAATAGATGAAAATAAATGTCTTGTCACATGTGGTGCTGCGAACTATGCCTTTTGGTTTTCAAAGACTTCTGAAAACAGGAGGCGAATCCTCTATTAGCCGTGTCTGATGCCTCAGGATCTTCCAGCTGTCATTGTTCAAAGGTCTATTTTTTGGAGCCTTGAGGAATGACCAAGTGGATTGTTGGTTCTAAAATGCTGTAAGTGATCTTCTCTGAGTGTTTTGGCTGGACTAATGGAAAGAGATGGGATAAAGGGGTGAGTAGCAAGTCCTCTGAAGAGTATGTGGTCCTCTGTGCATTTCTGTGTGTATTTTTCAGGGTTAGAGATCTAATTCTGATATTTGAAGAAAAGGAAGAACAAAAGGTAACTATGGATTATGCTGCTGTTAGCTTTCTTTTCTGATCTGATTATTGAAGTGGCCCACTGTCTTGATTAAGCCTTTCCTCCCTAAATAATTAATTTGCATTTATGCAAGTGAATTTGCCTTTTTCAAATCTTAACACATAACACTGAGGACCCAGGCTCAGCAAACCCACTTTCAAGTGCATAAACAATTGCCTTGAAATAATGAACAACTCTCCTTGGTAAAGGAAGGCTAAACTTCAGTATACCATATTAAATCAGAGCAGATACTAGCCATTTGGTGTTAAAAATGTTATAAACACATAAACATTTATAAATGTACTTGCTCAATAAGTTTAGTTAGCTAGAATATGTTAAATACTTAAAAGGAAGAGTTTCACTATAAATATTTAACCAGTTTGTTTCAACCTATTTCATAAGCATTTATGCCAACCAGATATTTGTTTTTTTAAAAAAACGAAGGACATGGAATCAAAAAGAACTGAGATCGAGAGTGGTAAGTGGATGATCAGGGTTCCTTAAAACATCTGACGCACCCGTGGTCTGTCAGTGGTGGGTGGTAGCATCTTCTTCATATGTCAAGATTTTGGGTGTGAAATATGCATGAGCACAGTCCCACCCACTGGGCTGCTGGATTTTCAGGAAGCAACATTTTTGTAGAGAAATATGCTAAGAGAAGGCTTTTCTCTTAATGCTTGCTTTTCTCTTCTCCCAATCTCATTGAGGAACAAGTTGTACCTTCCTTACTATCAATTCCCAGTCCCAGCATTCTTCCCATCCTCATGACTGCTCCAGATCCAGATATTATTACCTCACCCCTTCTCAACCCAGTCTAGAGAGCATGGGAAGGAGTAGGGCTGCGCAAAGGACACTTCCTTCTAGGGGCCTTATGGAGTGCCCCTCCATCCTCAGGGTCCCTGAGCCCTTGGCTGGGTCCTAAAACGACTCCTGCACACTGACTCTTTTGGGTCAGGAGTTTGACTTTCTCATCCTCTGATACTGTTTTAAGCCTCAACAATTTTCTGATATCTTGGGCAGTACCCATTGCACGTATTCTAGCTCATGCATTCAAGGAAAGGCAGTTTCCAACCACAACTGGAGCAGCTGATGAGGCCCAGCCCCCTCCCAAAGAGCTACCAAACATCTGGTATTGGACCAGGCTGCCCCGATGTTTGGGATTTCCACTCCTGGGTGGAAGAAACTCTTCCTTCCTGCATGTGCAAAGTCACTTGATGCCTGTGCGTATCCTAACAGTTTGTGTGTATGTGGTGGTGGTGGTGGATTTGGTCTCTTCTTTCTTTCTGTTATTCATATCTTATTTTCATTGGGGATGTTATCCTTATAAACTTAAATTCCAGATGACTGTGTACCCAGCAGAGTCATCCAATTTGTGCTTTGGGAAAGTCCACGTGGGTTTTTTGTTTTTTTTTTTTTTTCTTTTTCTTTCTGCAGAAGAAGTTTCTTTCTGCAATTGGATTGAATCCTTAAAGACAGGAATGGGAGCATCAAGGTAATGAGTGACATGTATGAAACCTCTTGCAGTGGGTGCATTTCCCCATACTCAGATTTTTTCAATAGGTCAGATTTCAGGAAACTGCTGCCTTAAAACTCGTGGTGAACTCACTGCTGTCTTAAATGGATTTTAGCTGGTCTGTGTCAAGAGCAGGGCAAGGAGAGGGGCTGAATAAATTTCCTATGGATGAGCTGAATCCTGAAGTGGTATTCCCAGCAAGAGAAAGGGACAAACGAAGAAAGCCAGGAATCATCAGCATTGATAAGTAGTATTGATTGTGTGTCTACCTGGTGTTGGACAGCTCAGGAGCAGCACTGAAGATCAGAATGCAAAGGGACAGAATAGTTTGGAAACTTTATAAATGTTTGTGCTAAATAGAGGAAGCTCACGAGCCTGGAAATATAGTATCAAAAGGGAAATGGGACAGGTGGACTCTCCCAGGCCCATAATTTAAGATATTTAAAAATAGTAATTGGACCAATGGAGGAAGGAATGAGTTGATGAGTGTAGAATAATGTATTAGCTAGTGGCTTGCCTACTAGCTTAGCTGCTCATTTGTGTCTGATTCTTTGCAACTCCATGGACTGTAACCCACCAGGCTCCTCTGTTGGTGGAATTTTCCAGGCAAGAATACTGGAGTGGGTAGTCACTTTCCTTCTCCAGAGACACAAACCTGTGTCTCCTGCACTGCAGGCAGGTTCTTTACCATCTGAGCCACCAAGGGCTTCCCAGGTGGTGCTAGTGGTAAAGAAATCTATCTGCCAATACAGGAGACTTAAGAGACATGGGTTTGATTCCTGGATCAGGAAGATCCCTAGAGGAGGAAATGGCACCCCACTCTAGTATTCTTGCCAGAAGAATCCCATGGGCAGAGGAGACTGGTGGGCTATAGTACATGGAGTCACAAGGAGTCAGATGCAATTGAGCATCAGTGTGTTTGCCTACTGCTCTTTTTGTTGTTGTTGTTTATTTACTTGTTTTTTTCCCCCTACCAGACCGCATGTATGAAATTTCCTTTTTTGATCTTTAAACAGTCCTGGGGGAAACAGTTATAAGGCAGACAAGATGCTTAAAACTTTTGTATATTTCATTAAAAATAAATATTGCAGAGGAGGTTGTAGATCAAATCAGTCTTTGTAGTGTAATTAGCTAAGCAAATCCACCCTTCCTCTGCCATGATTATAGTGAGGTCATTCACTTTAGTTTTTTTTGCCAGTAAATTATAGATACTATGTTTCATCAACTAGCTGAGTTGGTATTTAAAAGAACTTTATGCATTTCTAGAATCCTGTTATATTATAATAAGATTTATAGCTCTGTACATTTTCTGCAGTGATAGAAAGTACTGCTCTATATCATCATTATTCTGAAATCTTGAGGTCTTTGCAGTAATTCAAGAGTTTGACAATGAAGGATTTAGCCAAAGAATCTGGCATATTGCTCTGTTCTTATTCTGGGTTAAGTTTTGAATTAATCAATTGAAATTTTTAGAAAATCTGCCTATATTTTTCTGATATCAGTGTGGTTATTACATTTTTATACTTCTGCTATATTTCTTAACCCTTTATGAACCTTTAAAAACAGGCTGTTTCTATGGTTTCTCCTCAATAGGTTTTTGTGACTATTACTAAAGCACTATTGGTCTCATTGACTAACTGCCATTCAATATTTACCAATAAGTAGAGAGACATGAAAGGCCAGATTTGTTCCTGTGACAGAGATGGTTGCTGTGATAAACATTTGTAGCACATTGTTTTTTCAAGTTGAAGGCTATTTTAATTCCACTGGAAGGAATCGCTGAGTCTCAGAGATTTCTTTAAATCTTAGTGTGGCTTTTCCATTATATCTCTAAATAAGATGAAAAAACTCTTTGGAAATTCACAGACTTCCAGGCAATTAATAGTTTCATGCCTATAATCTGGATATATAATCTGATGGTAATCCTATCATATTATCAGCAGAAAAAAGAGCATTTATTGAATACCTACTATGAGCTAGGCACTGTGTTAAATACTTTCCTGAATTGTCAAATAAAATGCAAGTTCATGGCAATTAAATTACTTACAAGTGCATGGTATGATATGATAAGCTGAATTGTGTATCCCCTCAAAAAAAGATATGTTCAAGTCTTAAGCCCCAACACTGTGAATATGACTTTATTTGGGGATAGAGTCTTTACAGATGTAATCAAGTTAAAATGAGGGACAACTAGGTTAGGGTGAGCCCTAAATCCAGTCTGTGACAAGTGACCTTATAAGAAAAAGGAGAAGACGGACTGGATATAGACACTGAGGATATACATAGGGAAAAAGGTTCTGTGATGAGAGAAGCAGAGATTGGAGTGATCTAGTTACAAGCCAAAGAATGCCAAAGATTTGCAGCAACCACCAAAAGCTAGGAGAGAGGTATGGAACAGATTCTATCTCAGGGCCTCTGGAAGGAACCAGCCCTGCCGACATCTTGATTTTGGACTTTGGGCTTCTGATCCATGAGAGATAGATTTCTCTTGTTTTAAGTCATCCTGTTTGTGGTAGCTTGTTACACCAGCCTTAGCAACTGAACTTGTGTGCCTATTATGATGTTGAGCTTCGCAAGTGGCTTGGTAGTAAAGGACCTGCCTTCCAATGCAGGGGATGCAAGAGACGGAAGATCCCCTGGAGGAAGGAACAGCACCCACTCCAGTATTCTTACCTGAAGAATTCCATGGACAGAGGAGCCTGGCGGGCTACAGCCCATTGAGCCAAAAAAGAGACATGACTGAAGTGACTTAGCACACACACAAGCACCATGATATTACCTCTACTTCACATAAGAAACTTGCCTCCCAGCGTCTAGTTAGTAAGTGATGAGTACTAGATTCAATCCCTGGGCCTCTGTGCTTTTCCTAATAACCACCTGATCCCTGTGCACATTGCAAACTTGCTTTCTTCTCTCTTTAGTTTCAAGTCTCTGGAATAAATGTCACAGCCTCAAGTCCATAGGTGGGGAGAGGATGCTGTAACACCCAGAGCTGTTCTTGGTACTCAAAAAAGCAAAAAAACACTGCAGCCAACTCCTGGCATATCTTAGTGTCTCTGGTGTCAGCAAAGTAATGTGAAGTTATGCACAAAATGGTTAAATATTTGAAACATGCCAGCTAAACTCATTCAGTTTGCCATTTTTGATGAGGCCTGTAAAGATGTTTGTTACTGTTGTCAATCCCTATTTCTAGGAAGTTCCTAGGAAAAGTAGCAGAAAGAAAGTGAAGTCGCTCAGTCGTGTCCGACTCTTTGCAACCCTATGGGCTGTAGCCTACCAAGCTCCTCTGTCCATGGGATTTTCCAGGCAATAGTCCTGGAGTAGATTGCCATTTCCTTCTCCAGGGGATTTTCCCAGTGCAGGGATCGAACCCGGGCCTCCCGCATTGTAGACAGATGCTTTACTGTCTGAGCCACCAGGGAAGTCAAAAGTAGCAGAGCCAGGGAAAATTACTCTTACTTTTGATGTCAGAGATTGTGTGTGTATGTGTGTATACTGCCCTTCCAAAAGATTTAATTCTTGTATCTTAAGGTATATTTAAATAATTTATACTCAGTGAAGACTTCTGTAACCTAGGCATGGTATTAGTTTATTTGGAAGCAGCTATACATGGGCTTCCTGGGTAGCTTCCTGGTAAAGTATTCACCTGCAATGAAGGAGATCCTGGTTTGATTCCTGGATCTCTGGGAAGATCCCCTGGAGAAGGGATAGGCTACCCACTCCAGTATTCTTGGGCTTCCCTTAGAGGCTCAGATGGTAAAGAATTCGCCTACAATATGGGAGACCTGGGTTTGATCCCTGGGTTGGGAAGATTCGTTGGAGGAGACATGACAACCCACTCCTGTATTCTTGCCTGGAGAATCCCATGGACAGAGGAGGCCAGCAGGCTACAGTCCATGCAGTCACAAAGAGTTGGACATGACTGAGCAACTAAGCACAAAGCACATACATAAAAATAGGGGTTTCCCAGGTGGTGCTAGTGGTAAAGAACCCACCTGCCAATGCAGGAGAGATGTAAGAGATGAGGGTTCAATCCTTGGGTCAGGAAGATCCCCTGGAGGAGGGCATGGCAACCTGTTCTAGTATTCTTGAATGGAGAATCTCATGGACAGAGGAGCCTGATGGGCTACGATCCACAGGGTTGTAAAAAAGTTGAACACGACTGAGTGAGCACACACGCACACACACATACATAAAATAATACATTTAACATGGATCTTTCTGATCTTATTATTAACTTTCCTTGACAACTAAGAATTGACTTTCTAGTTCCAGGAGGTGCTGCTATAGCAGCTGCTTTTTGTCTAAGTGAGTGGACTGTAGCACATGGAAGCCAGCCCCATAATGCTGTGAGTGAAACACAAGCTGACTTCAGTGCCTATGGAGGAGGAGAAGGAGGGCCTGGCACAGAAGGACTCTCGGGGGGTGTGATTTCTCTCTGCTTGGGCAGGGGAACAAGGATTGTTGATGGTACAGGAAGGTGGACGGGTGGAGCCTTTCACCTGGCAACTTCACGATCTCCAACTAGGTCCTTCACTGCCCATCAGTGAGGCTCAAAGGGAACTGGGATTCTACACCCAAAATAAATCCCAATCCTTTAACTGACAAATGAGACAAGAATATACAATGGGGGAAGGGGAATAGCCTCTTCAGCAAGTAGTGTTGGAAAAGTTGGATAGTCACATGTAAATCAATGAAGTTAATACACAAACTCAAAATGGCTTCAAGATTTAAATATAAGATAATACACCATAAAACTCTTAGAAGAAAATGTAAGCAAAGCGTTCCCTGACATATATTCTACCCACATTTTCTTGGGTCTGTCTCCCAAGGCAATAGGGTTAAAATAAAAAATAAACACATGGGACCTAATCAAACTTATAAGCTTTTGCATAGTAAGGCAAACCATAAATGGAATGAAAAGACAGCTTATGGACTAGAAGAAAATACCTACAAATGATATGATACAAGCAACAAGGGCTTAGTTTCCAAAATATAAAAACAGTTCCTACAGTTTAATACTAAAAAACCAAACAACACAATTGTAAAAATGGGCTGAAGACGTAAACAGACATTTCTCCAAAGAAGACACACAGATTGCCAGTAGGCACAAGAAAAGATGCTCGTCATCGCTAATTATTAGAGAAATGCAAATCAAAATTACAATGAGATATCACCTCACACAAATCAAAAGGGCCATCATTCAAAGCTCTACAAATAATAAAAGCTGGAGAGGGTGTGGAGAAAAGGAAAGTCTCCTACACTGTTGGTGGAAATGTAAACTGCTGCAGCCCCTATGGAAAACAGTATAGAGTGTCCTCAAAAAACTAAAATAGAGTTACCATTTATCCAGCAATCCCACTACTGGGCATATACCTAGACAAAAATATAATTCAAAAAGATACATGTATCCTTATGGTCTTGGCAGCAGTATTCACAATAGCCACAAAAGACATGTAAACAACTATCGACAGATGAATGGATAAAGAAGATGTGGTATATATATGCAATGGAATACAGCTAAGTCGCTTCAGTCGTGTCCGATCTGTGCAACCCCATAGATGACAGCCCACCAGGCTCCCTCGTCCCTGGGATTTTCCAGGCAAGAACATTGGAGTGGGTTGCCATTCCCTTCTCCAATGGAATACTACTCAGCCATAAAAAGAATGAAATAATGTCTTTTTCAGCATCATGGTTCTCCAGTAGCTAGTTGCCCATGCTATGTTTGAAAAGTTAGCTTGTGATTTGTATTTCTATAAGCTTTTAAAGGCCTGGGGTTTTTCAAAAATTTTACTGTAGAGTTGATTTATAAGGTTGTGGTTAATTTCTGCTGTACAGCAATGTGACTCAGTTGTGTGTGTGTGTGTGTGTGTGTGTATATATATTCTTTTTCATATACTTTCCATTATGGTTTATTACAGGATATTGAATATAGTTCCCAGTGCTAAATTTTCAAATATAGCATTGGCAACTAGCTTTAGACTGGCATCTAATAATCAGGTTGTATCAAAAAGCTGTATATTTCAAGTCTGTAAGTTTCTATCACTTTAGGAAACAGGCAAGTAATCAAAAAAGAAAGTCTTGGAGCAGAGTGGCACCTGCTAGGAGAATCTCAGTTTCCACACAGGGGTTTCCTGAAGACCTGCCTGAAAGCTGTAAGTACAGAGTTTCTAACCTTTTTTTCCTGAAACCCAACTCATCCTTATATGCACCATGCCACACATTTGACCCGAAATACTTCTTAAGAGCACCATTTTCCTCCTACTTGCCCCACATTTCCAAGTAGGAAGGCAGGCAGGTCTATCCTTTCCTCCAGCAGTCTGTGAACTAGCCTCTGGCATCCTGTACTGAGTATCACTGAAGCGCTGCTTGAGATCAGGATGACTCAACGGGGCAGAGGGGAGAGTGGT
The DNA here is from genome assembly GCA_006408695.1 of Aepyceros melampus. NCBI lineage: Eukaryota > Metazoa > Chordata > Mammalia > Artiodactyla > Bovidae > Aepyceros > Aepyceros melampus. The sequence continues at coordinate 18,855 of SJXQ01007973.1, read as the reverse complement.
GATGTCAGAGTTCCCTGGAAGAGCATTATGAGTACCTCGGCATCCTGGGTGCAATGAGTGAACATGTGAACACTCTCCACATGCTGCTGACCTGCTTTCCCCTCTCCCACCAGCTAAGAATGATTTCTCTCCCTTCGTAGCAAATCTTATCAGATAAGGACCTCCAGAAGAATTGATGCTTTTGAATTGTAGTCCTGGAGAAGACTCTTGCAGCTCCCTTGGACTGCAAGGGGATCAAGCCAGTCAATCCTAAGGGAAATTAACCCTGAATATTCATTGGAAGGACTGATGCTGAAGCTGAAACTCCAGTATTCTGGCCACCTGATATGAAGACCTGACTTGTTGGAAAAGACTCTGATGCTGGGAAAGATTGAAGGCGGGAAGAGAAGGAGATGACAGAGTTGAGATGATTGGATGGCATCATCAAGTCAATGGACATGAGTTTGAGCAAATTCCAGGAGACAGTGAAGCACAGGGAAGCCTGGTATGCTGCAGTCCATGGGGTCACAAAGAGTTGGACATGACTGAGAAACTGAACAACAAAGCCTCTTATCAGTTTTACAGTTCAAGGGGAAACTAGAGGAAATAGAAATCCTTTCTCGGAGCAATATTTTCTTCTTTCATGGTTATAAGATAAATACTGGGTATGCAGATGGTTTGCTTAAAGATGCACCTCCATTTTCAAATGCTAACAGGATAAAGTTTGTCTGTTTTACCTTTTGGATATCATTCTCTACCCATTGGCTCTTTGAATTGTTTTCTTTTTAATTTAGAAAAATGTTTTTGAACATTTAGACAAGTATAGTGAATACTAAAGCAAATATTCCTTATACCCATTTCCAAGGATTAATAAACATTTTACCATATTTCCTTCAAATCTTTCTCTAAAAGATTTTGAGATATAATTTACATACCATTCAATTCACTCATTTAAAATGTACAACTTAGTGGGTTTAGTATATTACATTATCAATTGCTAAAAATTTTGGTAAACTATTTCATATAAATTTGCCATTTTAATTATTTTCAAGTGCACAATTCAGTGGCATTAATTATGTTTACAGTATTGTACAATCAGCACCAGTATCAAAACTGCTTCAAATGGATTTCCCTGGTGGCTCAGTGGTAAAGAATCCACTTGCTAGTACCTGCCAGTGCAGGAGATGCAGATTTGATCCCTGGGTCAGGAAGACCCCTGGAGAAGGAAATGACAACCCACTCCAGTATTCTTGCCTGGAAAATCCCCAAGGACAAAGGAGCCTGGTGGGTTACAGTCTACTGGGTCACAAAGAGTCATACAGGACTGAAGCAACTTAGCACACTCGCCAGAATTATTTATATATTCTGTATGTTAAACTCTTTTCAAATATATCATTTTCAAATATTCCCTCCCAGTCTTCTCTAGGTAGGTTGTTTTTTTTTCACTTTCTTAAAAATGTCTTTCAAAGCACAAGCTTTTAATTTTGATTAAGCCCACTTCACCTATTTTTTTTCATTGCTCTTTTATTTTATTTTTTTTTCGCTGTCCAACAGATTTGATCCCTGGGTCAGGAAGACCCCTGGAGAAGGAAATGACAACCCACTCCAGTATTCTTGCCTGGAAAATCCCCAAGGACAAAGGAGCCTGGTGGGTTACAGTCTACTGGGTCACAAAGAGTCATACAGGACTGAAGCAACTTAGCACACTCGCCAGAATTATTTATATATTCTGTATGTTAAACTCTTTTCAAATATATCATTTTCAAATATTCCCTCCCAGTCTTCTCTAGGTAGGTTGTTTTTTTTTCACTTTCTTAAAAATGTCTTTCAAAGCACAAGCTTTTAATTTTGATTAAGCCCACTTCACCTATTTTTTTTCATTGCTCTTTTATTTTATTTTTTTTTCGCTGTCCAGATCTCTCATTTTTTTTAAAGATAAGAAATAAAACCGACAATGACATTGCCCCCTCTCTACTATTCTCTAATTAAGCTCCCTCTCCTCAGAGGCTACCACCATCAGGAATTTGGTTTTGCATTTCCTATTCATGTTTTATACCTATAATATATTTTTATTTATATAGTATATATTACATGAATGCTATATTAAAATATTATATAAGTATATAATATAATGTATACATATATACAAGCAATAGCATTCTTTTGTATGTTTTTAAAATTATATACAAACAGTATCATTTTTTTCCTACAGTTTCTCCTTTGAGCTCCATTTGAGATCTATCCATGCTGATCCATATTTACCTAGTTCATTAATTTCCATGGCTATACTCGTTCTCAATCAAACCATCAGGAAGTGATGTTCAAAGTAACTTACAACCGCCGTGGCTCAGGCACCAGCCGACACACATAGGTGCTCATCATGAACAACAAAACTTTTAGGTACCTATGCACACCAATGTGTACCTGTGCCTACCTGGCTGAATACCAAACCAGCTTCTACATTTTATTTATCTGCTCCATTATTGTGAAATTTAGATTGTTAAAAATAATACTGCTAGAAATATTCCTGTAGCTGTCTCTTCATGCACATCTGTGAGAACTTCTCCACGATGCATATTAAGGAGAAGAATTGATGGGTGGTCTGCTATGCACATGTTCTATTTTATTTTTACTGCAGTATCAGAATTGTGGCTAAGGTCTAAAGCTGAGGACAAAAAATGTTAAGTCCCCACATTCCTTGTAACCGCCATGATGTCACAGCACTTGTGACCAGCTGCCTCCCAGGAAGGCATATTGAGAGGCACCAAGGCTGAGAAACAGAGATCTTTTCTCTAACTGCTCTCATCCTGGCGAACCTAAGGGAAGAATAGGCAGAGTCAGGGAGAGTATTTGGAGAATACAAAGCTCACAAAGATGTACTATCCTCTCTCTCTTTAAACTTCTCCAATACCCACCAGAAAAGCCAAAGGAAGAAAAAAGATAATGATAGGGCTGTCAGAACGATTTTCCTTCTCTTCCACATGTAAATTAAATCATAACCTGATGGTCTTCTCTTATGGAAATTGGGGGTGAGGGCTTGGATTTGCAGGGCACCTACTGCTCCAGGGTATAGAGAAAGAGGGAGGAGAGAGAAGACAGGACTGAGAGAAGCAGTGGTATTCCCACCACTGAGCATGACGAATACCCCACTGTTGGTCCATGAGAATTGAGGGGATGCCATAGGGAGTGGATGCGTTGAGCTGTCTTGGTGGCATCTCCCACAACAGGCAACTACTCACGGCGCAAGTCCCATGAAGTCCTTCAAAGAATCCACACATGTGCCCCATGAGAATTCAGCATCTGGATCCTGCTGCGTGGAGACAAGATCAACAGCTCAGTGGTGTGGGCCAGAAAAACAGCAAAAATCACAGAGAGAAGCTTACTTCCTCTTCACCCAATCCTGCAGGAAGGAACTTTGCTCTTTTCCTTTTCCTCTTCCCCATACAACTCAAGGGAAGGAAGAAGAGAAGGGAAGGTGGAGTCTGAGTCTCTGTGACCCTGTCTTCCTAACAACAAGTTCCGTAGAGAGAGAGGAGGAGAAACACTTTGCATGAGATAAGAAGTTGAAGATTTAAAACAAGCAGCACTGCATTTTAAATACATCAGTGAGACTGTTCTAATAAGTAAAAGTGATCAACAGCTAAAGAAAATGGCCAAAGAATATTAAGGAAGCCTGGTTCTCTGCTGGCAGGGAGGCTCAATGTCTTATTGTTGGGCATTTGTTGGACAGTATAAAATCTCATCATGTTCATAATCCAATGAGGCTAGATTGTTCAATGAACTAGTGATACTTGATGAACCAGCAGTCATGGGGACTGCCAAGGTGCTCTCCAAGTGGGGACCTAAGTCGCTAAGTTGTGTTCAACTCTTTGTGGCCAAGTGGACAGTAGCCCACCAGACTTCTCTCTCCAGGGGACTTCCCAGGCAAGAATACTGAAGGGAGTTACCATTTCCTCTCCAAGGTATCTTCCTGACTGAGGGATTGAACCAGCATCTCCTGCTTGGCAGGCAGATTCTTTACCACTGAGCCACCAGGGAAGCTCGTACAATAAGAGATATCTTTCCAATATTAGCATCTGCTTGTGTGTCTTTCAGAAGTATTCTATAGTTTTCATCTTTAGAGTTTTGCACACTTCTTGTTAAGATTATTAAAAGCCCCTCCTAAAGTTGGGGCTTTTCCTAGTTTATATCCTATATTAAGAAGAGGTGGCAAGAATACACAGAAGAACTGTACAAAAAAGATCTTCATGACCTGGATAATCATGATGGTGTAACTAGGGTAGAAGGAACCCTTGGCTGGAGGCTCAGCGGGTGAAGACTCCTGCTGCAGTGCAGGAGCCCCGGGTTCGATCCCTGGCTCGGAAGATCCCCTGGAGAAGGAAATGGCAACCCACTGCAGTGTTCTTGCCTGGAGAATCCCATGGACAGAGGAGTCTGGCGGGCTACAGTCCATGAGGTCCCAAGAGTCTGACACGACTTAGCGACTAAATCACCGCCATGCTTGACAAAGGGAGGCACTGAGCCCCAAGCTACTGCCTCTAGATCTCGCCTCCCAGACCCTCCGCTGCTTCCACACTCCTCTGTCTTAAGGACACGAGCACAAGTGGCAGCTCATTCGGGGCGGGGCAGCAGGTAGGGCACTCTTGCCCCTTTTCCTTGGAGAGCTGCCCCTTCCCTGCCCGCCTCTCACACCACGTCGTATAAACTGCACCCAGGCAGAGGTCATGGCTTTTGTTCACCACTGTAGCGCTGTGCCTGACACATGCCTGCCCAGCACAGGCAGGAGTAACCAGTTAGGGGCAGCAGGGACTCACACCCAGGCCTGGCGGTGTCCTCCGGCCCCCCGAGCAGCATTTGCCACTTGAACCGCCGCTGAGACTCAGAGCCCAGCGGAGGGTCTGTGGGTGCCCCTGGCGGTACAAGCTGCCTCTCCACACCCCATGCCCTGGTTCTCGGTTTGAGTCAACATTCACTGAGCTCCCGTGAGGGCAAGCTGGGGCAGGAGGGGTGGACACCACGGCTTCCAGTAATAAGGCTGGGCAGGGGCTTTTCTTTCCTGTCACCTCCGCCCAGCACAGATGACCCGCCGCACCTCTAGGGCGGGGCTCGGCACGGGCACCCCTCCCCTCCCCGCTGGGATGACGTCAGGAGCACCCACCCTCTCCGGGCGGACGGTGGGTGCCCCTGGCGGTACAAGCTGCCTCTCCACACCCCATGCCCTGGTTCTCGGTTTGAGTCAACATTCACTGAGCTCCCGTGAGGGCAAGCTGGGGCAGGAGGGGTGGACACCACGGCTTCCAGTAATAAGGCTGGGGAGGGGCTTTTCTTTCCTGTCACCTCCGCCCAGCACAGATGACCCGCCGCACCTCTAGGGCGGGGCTCGGCACGGGCACCCCTCCCCTCCCCGCTGGGATGATGTCAGGAGCACCCACCCTCTCCGGGCGGACGGTGCACGTGGTTCTAGCTGAGCCTGAGTCTTCATCTGAGGGAGGGACTGGACCACAAACAGCCCAGGATGTTACGGCTGGGGAAGCAGGGAGCTGCCCCAGTTAACGCCTTGTAGGTGCTGGCACTCGTGAGACCTCTTGTTCTCTCTCGCCTCCACAGGAGAGTAGGAAGGTTAAGAGCGTGAACTCTGGGGTCAAAGCGACCTCATCCCAGCTCTGACTCCCTGCTGCACGGCCTCTAGGCCTCAGGTTTCGTATCTGTAAAAGGGGGACGGAACTCCCTGGTGGCCCAGTGATTAAGAGCTGGTGTTTTCACTGCTGTGGGCACGGGGTTTGATCCCTGGTTGGGAGGCTAAAATCCTGCAAAGTGCGTGGCATGACCAAAAATAAAACCTGAAAGAAGGGGAGGAACGGTACTCCACATACCTAAGGATTAAACGAGGATACAGAAAAACGCTGAGCAGAGCACTGGGCACGTGCGTGACCTGGGAATATTACTGTCAGACGAGGACACGGAAGCTCAGAAAGGAGCACGGTCCACTGCGATCTGAAAAATTCAGGGGATGCCAAGAGCAGACACACGCGGGGGCACCGA
>SJXQ01007972.1:36625-143541 GCA_006408695.1 Aepyceros melampus | reverse complement strand
TTATCAACAAACTACTGAGATTTTATGTTCTTTTAGTTATTTATTTTAAAGAAAGCATAAACAATTATATTAGTATGGAATGTCAGCTAATCAATTTTTCTTCTATTCTGTGATTTGGGCCTTCCAGTGCAAGTGATTTTATGATTCTCATTCAGTTCATTTCAGTTGCTCAGTTGTGTCTGACTTTGTAACCCCAAGGACTGCCACTTTCCAGGCTTCTCTGACCTTCACCATCTTCCAAAGCTTGCTCAAACTCATGTTCATTGAGTCAATGATGCCATCCAACCATCTTGTCCTCTGTCATCCCTTTCTCCTGCCTTCAATCTTTCCCAGCAGCAGAGTCTTTTCTAATGAGTCGGCTCTTCTCATCAGGCAGACAAAATGTTAGAGCTTCAGCTCAGCATCAGTCCTTCCAAAGAATATTCAGGGTTGATTTCCTTTAGGATTGACTGGTTTGATCTCCTTGCAGTCCAGAGAGCCAGGGAGTCCAGCTTGTCCATCTGTGACAACTTGGAAGGGCAGAATAAGGTGTGGGGTGGGAGGGAGGCACAAGAGGGAGGGGTTATATATATATATATATATATACAATATATATATACACACACACCTATGGCTAATTTGCCATGTTGTATGTCAGAAACAAACAAAACATTGTAAAGCAAATATCCTCCAATTAAAAAAGCATTTGTTGAATGATAGCAAATGTTAAAAACATTATATGTAATGCTATAGCAAATGGAGAAGACTAACAATACATTGTTAAGTAAAGAAAGATAGTTATTATGATGTCAAGTTTATTTAAAATTTTGCATATTTTTATGTAGAGAGAAAAAATATATAGAAAGGCAAAGGGCAGTCATTGAAATGTAAATAATGGTTATGAACAGATAGGACTCAGAGATTTTTCACTTCTATTTTATGTGTTTCTTGTCTCCCAGTCTTCTGTGTCATGTATTCCTTTAACAAGCAAATGTCTTGAGTTCCTACTGCAGGGTCTATGATCTTTACTCATTCCTCCTTTCTATCATTAACTTCTTCTTAGATATCTGCTCACCAATCAGTCCAAGCTATAGTTCTACTAGTACCTGTGTTCAGCTCCTACAGCTGCTGTCTTCCTTCAGCACCTCTGTCAGGCATGTAGCCTTCATTCCTCCATTTACATGCCTCTGAAACACCGAGGCTCGTCTAGTGACTTCCATTAAATTATTGGTAGACATATTTCCACACAGCATCCAGTAGGGAAAAAATTAAAACTGAATGAGTGAGTGAGTGAAGTCACTCAGTAGTGTCCGACTCTTTGTGACCGCATGGACTGTAGCCTACCAGGATACTCCATCCATGGGATTTTTCAAGCAAGAATACTGGAGTGGATCGCCATTTCCTTCTCCAGGAGATCTTCCTGACCCACAGATTGAACCGGGTCTCCTGTATTGTAGGCAGACGCTTTACCATCTGAGCCACCAGGGAAGTTTAAAACTGAATACTGATATCTTAAAGAGAACATTTACTGGCTGTCTTGTGCCCTAGAACTTAGTGTACCACAGTTGGGCCAGGTACTGCTCCTCAAGCCCAGAAGTCTTCCTTTCACTTAACCTCTATTTTCCTAGTTCCTAAAATGCCCAGCCTCTTTTTCAAGATTTCTCCCTGGGGGAAAAAGGTCCAATTTACTGTTTTTTTTTTTTTTTATGCAAAACAATCTAGTTCTTAGTCTTCCCTCCCAGACTAGGCTTTGGACGCACATTGTCTTCTACATAAAGTTACTGTCGGAGAACCTTTCTAAACAAACACAAAAATTCTTGCATCCCTGATTTACACTCTCAGCTAAGCAAAAGGACAGCATAAGTTAAGTCATGATTTCCTTTAATTGGAAATTTGCTGATAATATATGGAAAGGAAGAAAATGAAAATTCTTGGATGTGCTCATTTTTAATCAGAGCAAAATCTAGATGAAATTTTTCATCTGTTACAATATTTTCCAAATGTTTTACAATGAGCATGTGTTTTTTAATAAAATAAAATACAGCAAATATTATAAAAAATATTATTCTGTTCATTGATGAATGTCTCCAAAGCATTTTAAGTTTTTATTTCGGAAAATAACTTCTATGTGTTAGTTCTGTTTTCCTTGCCTTAAACTCTTCCTCATCCTGTGCCCTTAACCCCTGCCTTTTCTTTTTCTTTCTTTTTGTTTGTTTGCATTTCACAAGGGTAAAAATAAAAAGGCTGTAACTTAAAAGAGACAGGAAAAAGGTTGGCTGTGAAGTATAGGGAGATTCCAACACATTTATCTGATTGTTATAGATGATAATTATACAAATCCCTTTCTCAATTGTGAATAGACATTTAGAAGAAACCAAGATGGGGGCAGAATTCAGAATACCAGATTTTACTTAGCATCTTCAGTAAGGGGGAACTTATGTATTGTAGTCATTAGTTTAAGTGCATAAATATATATATTTTTTAGACCTATAGGAAGTGGCTTATACATTGTATTAAATTAAAAACATTTTGGTAGAGTAGACTATAAATGTACATTTTGATTCTTAGAATTTGGCAGGTTTTGGCTTACAAAATTAACAACTTAGGCTAGATCTGTATGTGTTAAGACTAAAGTGACATTTTAGAAATTTTCTCATAATATCTGGAAGTGATAAAAACCTGAAATTTAAATACTATGTATATATTTATTAAATATAATCAAGATTACAACGTTTATCATTTAGACTTTGTCCCTAAACTGGACATTTCCACCTTTTGGCAAAGACTGATTACTGACACTTCTGTCTAAATAGATTAAAAAAACAAACTATTTTTTCCCTGATAATATATCAGGTACAGTGTGGTGATAATTCGTATGACTGATAAAGACAGAGTCATTTTATTTCTAAGTGGGAACAAGAGTCTTTTCCAGTGAGTCAACTCTTCACATGAGGTGGCCAAAGTACTGGAGTTTCAGCTTTAACATCATTTCTTCCAAAGAAATCCCAGGGAGGAAATAGATGGGGAAACAGTAGAAACAGTGTCAGACTTTGTTTTTTTGGGCTCTAAAATCACTGCAGATGGTGACTGCAGCCATGAAATTAAAAGATGCTTACTCCTTGGAAGAAAAGTTATGACCAACCTAGATAGTATATTCAAAAGCAGAGACATTACTTTGCCGACTAAGGTCCGTCTAGGCAAGGCTATGGTTTTTCCTGTGGTCATGTATGGATGTGAGAGTTGGACTGTAAAAAAGGCTGAGCGCCGAAAAATTGATGGTTTTGAACTGTGGTGTTGGAGAAGACTCTTGAGAGTCCCTTGGACTGCAAGGAGATCCAACCAGTCCATTCTGAAGGAGATCAGCCCTGGGATTTCTTTGGAAGAAATGATGCCAAAGCTGAAACTCCAGTACTTTGGCCACCTTATGCGAAGAGTTGACTCATTGGAAAAGACCCTGATGCTGGAAAGGACTGGGGGCAGGAGGAGAAGGGGACGACCGAGGATGAGATGGCTGGATGGCATCACGGACTCGATGGACGTGAGTCTGAGTGAACTCCGGGAGATGGTGATGGACAGGGAGGCCTGGCGAGCTGCAATTCATGGGGTCGCAAAGAGTCAGACATGACTGAGTGACTGAACTGAACTGAAATGAAACGGAAAAGGGATGTGGGAGGGCTAAATTAGGAATAAAATATACACACCACTAGATATAAAATAGATAACCAACAAGGACCTACTGAATAGCACATGGTACTATGTTCAGTTTTGTAATAACTCATAAGGGAAAATAATACACGTGTTTATTTACATGTAACTGAATCCTGGTGCTGTACACCTGAAACTAATACAATACTGTAAATCAACTATATACATTTCAATTTAAAACTTTTAAAGGAGAGTATATTCACAAACTTGAGGGAGGTAAAGATTTCTGAGAATAAAAAAAATACTGTTCTAAAAAATTAAATTTTTGTTTATTAAAAACTGCTACTAAGAAAAGAAGTAGACAAGCCATAGTCGGGGAATAAATACTGGCATACAGGTGACAAAGGACTTATATCCATTACATTAAAAAAAAACTCCTACAGCCCAATAATTAAACATCCCAGTAACAAAGGGGCAAAAGACTAGAAAGATGGTCACAAAAGAAGATACATGAATGGCTGCTGAGCACATGAAAAGCTGGCCAGGTCAACATTCTCAATCATGAAGAAATCAGATGAAAACTACTACATGCCCATTAGAACGGCTAAACTCAAAAGAACCAACTGCAGGAAATGGTCATGCAATTGGATCTCTGATCATCTTGTGGGAATATAAAATGATAGAACCTTGGGAAACTGGTAATTTCTTAAGAAAGAAAACACACCAGACACCCTATGATCTGGCAATTGTAAGTCGTGACCCCAGAAAACCTGAAAACTTATGTGTACAGAAATTGATCAAAATGTTCCCAGGAGCCTCACTGAAACAGTCCTAAACTAGAAGCAACTTCAACATCCAATGACAGGTAAATACACATCAATTATGGCACTTCCATTCAACAAAAGACTGTGAAGCAATAAAATGGAGTAATTTCTGCGACACACTACAGACGAACCTCCAAAAGTAATGTCTGTTACGTGAAAGAAACAAAATAACAAATACCTTAGGATTCCTCATATATGAATTTTGCCTATGAATAATCAAAACTAACCTGGGATGACAGGAATCAGAAACTGAGAGTGGATGACAGAAAAGGGCAATAGAGGTGATGGGAGGAGTTAGTCTACACCACGTTTTAGGCACTGGATATACGGTTGTAAATAAAAATTAAAACACAACAAAGTGAAAACTTAAAATACCCATCTTGTACATAAACTATACTTCAACAAAAAAGCATCATTTATAATCTTAATTCTTTACCCTGTCCCACCAAAGGAAAAAAAATAGCCAGTAGGTATGGATCTCATTACTAGGAAGCTGAAACAGGCTCTTAAACATAAAATGAGAACTTAAAAGTAAAAATAAAATCACTAGGACATAAGCTGAGCAAGTATACTGAAAGACAGTACATGCACATTTCTTCATATTCACGGTTAAAATCCCTAGTGCATCTTCATAATGTAACCATTTGGTTATGGATTTGATTTTTTGTTGTTGCTGGAAATTTATTTCTGTTTAAAAAGGAGTAATTATTTTACATTTTTTAAAATTAAGTTTCTTAAGTCAGTTGCTTAATTGCAGCTTAGGAAAATCTCATGAAATCTACAGTTAATTAATGTATATTAAACGTAGGTCAAGATACTTTCAATTTTAAGGGAAAAAAATAATCTACTCTTCTGAGTGAAATGCTCCCCTCAAATAATTTAAAATAATAATAATTATAGCTCAACACTGGGAAAATGATAGGTTACAGTCCATTGTGACTTAACTGTGGTTTTATAAGGCAGAGATTGAGGAAATGAATAAATGTTTCATTTAGAAAAAGAAAACGGAAAAAGTAGTAGTAGTATGTATCAGAAAGAAAAATGTAAAGCAGGCATCACATACCCCATGCTAATTAAAAATCAACTGCAAGAGCTACTCTGAATGCTAGCGAAGCTAAGGACTCCCCTGGGAAAAGGGGCCATGACTGATAAAGGCACGTGGACAGAGGCGGAAGGACCCAGGATGTCTGCTTGGTATTTTTCCATCCCTTCCTTATGGGGAGTAGGCATAACTTAGCTGCTAGATACTGCACTGCCTGAAACTTTAGAGAATAAGGCAAAATTCAGTAAGTTACAAATCAATTGTGAAAGATACAGTTTTACATATACATATTCTTATTAAAAAAAACTCGATATTAGAAGTTAAGACTCCAGAGCTGAAGGTGAATTACAGCAAATAAACATCAACTTCAGTTCACTGGAAATGACACCTGGTGGCAGTATCGCTAAAATGCAAGGGCAAAACAAAAACTGTAGCAAAAATAAAATTTAAGAGTTAAAACGCCGAACTACAATCATAAAGTATCTGGTCATGTATCACACACAATCATATATTTATACAGTATATTCATCCAATACTAGAAACCAACTAGATGGCAAAACATATGATTATTTTCAGATATATAAAACAAAGATGTAAATCAAGATAAAATTGTCATCATTTATTCTATTAAATGATTTATTAAATGTCATTTATTAAACTGACATGGTTGAGATGCCTGAAAATTTCTCAGAAAAGAGAAAATTACTAACGCATTAAAACCCTCACTTTGAAAGATTCTGGAGATGTGAAATCCCCATTATCCAAGCTAGGAAACTGAAATCTGTCAAAGGACCATCCATCCAGTCAGTTCAGATTCTTGTCACCAACTGCTTAAGTCAGAAATCCTGTGCTCTCATCTGAACTACAAAAAAAAGACCATTCCTGCAGTTATGACTTCTACTGTTCCCAGCTGCAGTACTCTTAACTGTGATTCCAATGTATACCCAAACTATGAGAAACAAAGGTCAAACCGACTGATTCTACTGTGGAAATGAGGCGTGGTGATTTGATCAGCGGCCTCAAAAGGCAGGCAGGTAGTTTCAAAATGAAGACTTAAAGAAATACTGAGCATTAACCAAACAGTGTTCAGGTCATACAGATAGCTCAGGTCAAGCTAAAACCAACTTATGAAGAAAATCTATATCCGAGTCATCAACAGAACTTCTGTTAACAGCGAACTTCAGTAACACTGTTTCAAATAAATACAAAAATGTGTTATAAAGACAACTTAGTGAAAGAAGTAACAAAGGCTCAAAAATATTATTTCCCTATTTTACCCGTTTTCCGTCTTTGGTCTTCTTTAAGTTCCAAGTGCCATCTGGCAACTTCTCAAAGAACTTTCTTGCTTTTGGTGCTTGGTCAAGAATATGAGCAGGCGGAATACCCAAAACTTCCACTATTTTATTCATCTGATCTACCTGTATTAAAAACAAAAGCAAAAAAAAAAAAAAAAAACCCTGTAATTTCTACTGTAAAACATCCTGTATCTGCTCATCCATTCACAAATTACAATAAAGAGAGTCTCTCCTGTGTGTCAGGCACTCCCATGGGCAGTATATACACAATAATGAAGGAAAGAGGTAACGCCCCTACTTCCGGAGCCCCACATTCCACAGAGGGGAGGGCACACGATTCAGCAAAGACAGACAGACAAACACGGGATGGCAGGTAGTCACGGATACAACAGAAAGGAAGGAACAACTAGAGGGGATTGCAAAGTTAAAGTCTGGGAGAGTTAAATAACAAAACAAAAAATGAAAGGCTTAATAAAGTGTGGGCCTAACAAAAAAAGATCTTCCTAAGGTGCAGATTCATTCCCTCAAACACCTGAGTGTCTACTGTGTGCTAGAAATCACATCTACCGGAGCACAGCAGTAAACAAACCAGACAAAAATCTCTGCCCCGAACTTTCTATTACAGAGGGAGAGACCATCAGGAAACAAACACCTAGTAAGATCTACTGGGCGCTGACTAAGAACAGGGAGAAAACGAAAAGGACAGGAGTGACGGGGACACTGCAACGTAAAACAGGGTGTCACGGAAGCGTCACAAGCAGGTCACACGAGAGAAAGCCCCTGGCACAAACGCGCGGGCCCTCTGGCCACCATCTCCCAGGGACCTGAGAGAGGGCTGCATGCCAGGGGGACTGGGCAGGAAGATGGACAGAGGGACAGGCAGCGAGAGGACGGAGGCGGAGGGAGGGAGGCATTTCCCAGCGACTCAAAGGGCTCTGGCTTCACCATGCGTGAGACGGCAGCCACTGAAGTTTCTCAGGCGATCTTAATGGTGTTTAAGTACATGAAAAAGGTACTATTACCTTTATATTATTTATTATTCAAAGAAAAACAAATACACACCACAGCAATTACTGCCAAAGAGCAACTCACTGGCAAGAGTGAAATGAACTAGCAGGAAGGAGGAAGGGACAGGTTTCTGACACTACTTGATTGACATGTCATGAAATTTCATTAGCCTTTCTTTTCTCATGTATAAATGAATGGACTGATCATAATCTGCAACGGTTAAATTTTCTTAAAAACAAACAAACAAAAAAACTCCACAGTTTAAAAGACATGGAAAGCCGTTCCTCCAACTGTACAGAGCTTAGACCCCCTCTCCCTTGCCCTCGCCTTCCCACCACTGCCTCTGACCTCCAAAGATCTTCTAAGAACACAGACTGAACACCTGTTGACTACAAGAATTACGTTTCGCCTGTAGCTCCAAAATTCTAGAGTCCTAATTTACCCTAAATTATTGAGATCAAATATATCTATCAATCCCACCGGTCATCATTTATTAATACCTTAATTCCATGTCATACTCTCAAAATTTAGTGTTTTTAGGATGGTTCCTCATCTCATCACTATCATCTTTTTCTGTTATTATACGTAAAATCTGTAAAATTCATACCAAAAAACTTAACATTTTCTAATGCAATTTACTATTCTCCTTCACTGGTAGATTTATTTTTTTTTTAATTAATTTTTATTTTTTTAGTTTGTTTTGCTTTACAATACTGTATTTGTTTTGTTACACATTGACATGAATTAGCCATGAGTGTACATGAACTCCCAATCCCGACCCCCACTGGTAGATTTAAAGATCTCACTTCCCATCTCATAATTCTAAACTCATAATTATAATTGAAATCATTTTAAATGGATAAAATAAGTTTAAAACTGACCAAACACTTGAATGATTCAGGTTGATAAACAGCACATTTTCCTAAAAAACAACTTCCAGGTTATATTATACTGTAAGAGATTAAAAAACAAAAAGAAATCATGTACCTCATTGGCTCCACTGAACAGAGGCTCTCCAGTGTGCATTTCAACCAAAATACACCCGAGGGACCACATGTCAATAGCAAGGTCATAAGGCATTCCCAGTAGCACCTCTGGAGACCGATAAAAGCGACTCTGAATATACTGGTATATCTGAAATATATTTCAATAATAGTTTCTGCTTAATTGTAGTCAATAATGTATGAAGAACACAAGTATAACATGAACAGAAAAAAATAACTGGATTATCAGTAATGTTTACTGATTTCACATTAGACTATGAATATTGTTTTAAAGAACTAAATGTTTCAAGGGAGTGGTAACTCTAAGACTCTGAGATGCAAAATGTGCATATACAAAAAATTCAAGCCCTTTATTTAGTTCAGTCCTTACAGGTACTCAAGATATATCCTAAAACAATAATGCCTTATTAGAAGAAGATATGATTGAGAACATTTCCCGATTAACTACTCTTCGCTGCTGTGGCTACCATTAATTTAACAGCTAAATTATATTTAAATTAACTTAAAACAATGAAATTTCTTCAGGTTAATTCGAAGCATTAAGAGTCAAACTCAGTATAATGTAATTGAAAATTCAGACATCTGTATTGTACCAGACTCACAGATAAACCTAGAAACACAGCCATGCAAAGATTCAATTGGGGGTCATTTCTGACTAATCACTTCTTTACCCCATCCTCCTCCATCCATCCTAAGACTTCTTAGAAAAAGAAAATCTTGAAATGGATTATTTGCAATGGAATAATCTGAGAATATCTTCAGAGATTAATTCATTTAACTTGGCCATTTAAAATTTGCATCCAGAAATATCACAAAGCCAAAGACAGCTTTATTTTAAAAGGGAGTAAAACAAACAACACCCTGCTAACTAGACTACCTAACTTAATACTCAAACCAGGCAGCCAGTGGCACGAAGATGCTTTCTCAGAAAGCTGCTGGGGCCCTCCCCAAACTCCAGCCGAACCTCAGAGAATCATCTCACGACCCCACAAGCAGGGGCCTTAAGGCCCGACCTTAAGGCCTTCTTGAAGTGAAGAAAGCCTAACTGAAAGGGACCAGGAAGAAGAAGTACACTACCAAGATTTTAGAAGCCAGGAGCATCCTGAAGCCCCAAAGACAAGCTACTACTGAGACTCGTGTTTCCCAGCTTGTGAAAGAATTCTGTCACCTACCTAACCAGCTGGCGATCTGCAGAGCAGTAGTGGGCTATCTGCAAGGCTGTACCCTGCTACCTTCTGACACTGAGCCAGCAGACCTGGAGGAGGGCCATGCATGTCTATTTTGGAAATGATTTCCCATGGGATTCTGACACATTCACATATTGGGTTGGCCAAAAATTTCACTTGGGTTTTTCCAAGCATCTTATGGGAAAAACCTGAACAAACTTTTGGCCAACCCAATAATTAAAAAGTCACTGAGCTAAAGGTATAGTTGTCTCCGTCTGGTGGGAAAGAGATAATGATGTTTGATATTAGCACAGAATATACGACTTGGTTCAAATAGGAAAAAAATTTTGGAAGTCTTAAAATCCATTCAAATGACTCAATATAGGCACATATTTTCCATTTATAATATACTCTATCTCTTATTAACAACTATAAGCATCTCTTGATTTTCAGAGGCACTGAAACTGCAAACTTTGCTTCCTATTCCTTCCAATTGTATAAATTATTTTAATGCAGCATTGCTACCATAATTGGCAGGAAATAACAAAAGGACAATCCTGTTAACTGGTTCATAAACCTTCATGATTAAATTAACCTAGTTTATTTAAAAGCTAGAATAAAGTTGGACAAGACAGAAAATTTCACTAATTTGGAAAAACAAGAAATGGAAACCCAATATTAAACACTAGTATCTGAAAGTCAGTTATGTTTTTACCTTTAAAAAAGAAATGCAATTTCAATATCTACAAGTAAATAGGAACATTTTAAATAAAGTATCAAATAGTGATCCTAGCTGGTTTCAAAAAGAGAACCCACAACTTTTGTTTCATATGCGAAACAGAGTAGTTTTCATAATGCTAGAAAGCAGAGAGGGAAACTTGCTTTCCCAAATCAACTAAAACTGAATCTACTTATTGCTATGGACACGTTTGCTTTTAGCACTCAAAAACATGTTTTTTTACCACAAACTAGTGTGTCCACTGGGCTTCCCTCGTAGCTCAGTTGGTAAAGAATCTACCTGCAATGCAGGAGACCCAGGTTCGATCCCTGGGTTGGGAAGATCCCTGGAGAAGAAAATGGCAACCCATTCCAGTATTCTTGCCTGGAGAATCCCATCGACAGAGGGCCTAGCAGGCTACAGTCCATGGGGTTCCAAGAGTGGGACACGACTTAGCAACTAAACCGAACCAGTATGCCCATTGGCTTGGACACATGTCATAATTTATATCCATCCTGTTTTCTCTGTCTTTTAGCACACACATAATTTAGCATAAACTTTGAAAAACAAATACCTTCTAATTCAAAGTATTACTATCAGTGTTTGCATTTAAAAAAGGATTTCCCAAAATAGGTATCAACACAGGTGATTCAAGATTTTAAAGGTAACAACCCTGTAATTACCTTCAAATTGTATACAGATTAGTAAGATTTCAATATCTACTTATACTGTTTTACCTAACTCTAACTTTAAATCACAAGTTATGAAATATACTTACCCTCTGCCCCAACTGACAAGAACTGCCAAAGTCAACAATCTTGATTGCACTGCGTTTAGGGTTACAAAGAAGGATATTCTCAGGTTTTAGGTCACAGTGAATGATACTAAGTTCTGGAGTTGCAAGGAAAAGCAGTGCAGTGCACATCTGTTGTGCAAACTTTCGTGTTAGGTTCAAAGAGACACCTCGAAAATTGGTGTTCCTCAACAAGTCATAGAGGTTGTAGGACAGCATTTCAAAAACTAAACAGAGATGGTTTCGAAACATAAAGTGGCGTTTTAAATGCACTGAAAGAGAACAAAAAGTTTGATTTTAAATTATACATACCAAAAAAAAAAGTGAGAATAAGACATATGTGAATTCTACAATACTCTATAAAATGTCAATGTCAAATGCAAAGTTTATCAAATTAAAATTGGGAGACAAACATTCTGCAGTAAGAAGCACATTCTTTCAGCAGTTAAGATTATCAAAACTGGTCATATGCTGAATCCAACAATAAGCAATGTAATGTTAAGAAGTTCCACCAAAATGCCTAAGTCAGGTCTGAAAACACAAGTCTGTAAACTAACACACAGTACTCTGAATAATAATTTTATCCTCACATGTAAGAGAAAACACTTTTGATTTCCTGAGACCCCTACACCTCATACTTCATCTAAGCTCCACCCACTGGGATGTCCAGCCTGTGACAATGCTGTGTGTGGCAGCCCTCTCTGGGAAGGCTTTGATACATGTACACAATCTGCTCTGCTAAGCCTCAGATTTCACCAATAATTTTTGAAAACAATTGTCAAAGGAAGACTTTTTTTTCTTTTAGGCAAATACAGCAAAGGCTTTGAAATCACGTTGTAAGGTACTAAGAGTTCAAAATCAATGTATTTGATTATGTTCATCAAACTGGTACATAGGATTCTTATCCAAGATTGAAGCTTTGGGGAAATTTCAAAATAAAGCTCCATCACAAGAAATTATGAGTAGGCTTACAGATGGGGAAAGAGTATAGAATACATTACTTGGTATCATTACTGACCTTTTAAAAAGGCTTAATGGTCAATAAACCGCTTTGAAAAGTTGTGCTGTTAAGTATTAACACTAACTGCACACCAGAGGAAGTCACCGCCCTCCAGCAGGACAGCTCTCACATCTACCAAACTGAGCACCTGTAACTCAGCTGAGATGACATAAAACCACCATCTGTCAAGGCTACCTCCATTCTGGCCTTTTAGTATAACTTAAACAGAGGTTTCTCTGCAGCTCCATCTGGAATAACTATGGCATTACTCAGGATCTGGTCCCCGAGAATGGGGATACACGGTGCTGGCCTGGTGGGAGACCTGAACTGCCTCCCTGAAAGCTCGCCTTTCTTGTTTTTAGATCATTCCTGACACAAATGACTGCAAGTCAGGATAACACAATACAGCTACTGCCACAGCTCTATAGGGGCCCACAGCCCAACTCAACACTCAGCAACAGGTACATAAGAATGTCTAATATCCGCTCATAATCACCGAGTTCATAGGTTTAAAATGAAGAACACAGCTCCATGTCACATAAGATACCCCAGAGACATGGTCCAAGTCACAGTTTTGATCTAATTAAGCAGCAGCCACTAAAGGGATGCAAAAGGTAACTGATGTCAGAATTCAAATGTGACTATGAAAATCCCTCTAGAAGCTATGATCAGAATGTTCTTCTGATGGAAGATGAATCCACTCAATTCCACTGATTCATCATTCACTTACTGAATATCTATAAATGTACTGAGCACTAAAGACACTGTCAAAGGAAGCTCAAACACAAATATTTATGTTCAGTTTTTTAAACTGAACTTTGGGGAAAATGAGGGATTGGCAAGACTTTGTTTTAGACCTAAACTGAGTGCTTTTCTAACTAGACCACGGCAAGTAGCAAATAACCCAGATGAGAAATTATGCTATGTAGGAAAAAAGCAGATTATTATTTCTTTAAGTTCAAAGACTTAAGACTGTAAAACTCAGAGTAAATTGATCAAATCATTTCAAAATTAAAGTTATTCACACCATAAAAGAGCAAAACAACTCCCAGACACCTTAAATTTAATGTATTAACTCTACTGACAGGGCTGTGTCTAAAGTTCTCTGTGCTTGTTTTTAGTACAGAACCTCAGTTTCTTGTGACAGTGTACATGAGTTCACCATCTTCCTAAATAAGAACTTAAAAAAAAAAAAAAATACTCATCCAAAAGAGTATCTGTAATGACTCCTGTAATCACTAAAGTCAGTTTATTAAAAACAAAAATAGTAATTATTATAAGTTAACCAAGTAGCTAACATTTTGTGTTTTCTTTCAATAAAGCAGAAATACGTAATTATAGTGATCCTATCAACATTTTCTCTACTCCTTAAGCAAAACTTCAAAATAAAACACACAAGAGTGAGGAAGAAGAGGGGAGCTATGTTCAAAGACCGTTAAGTCAAGCATCCTTAGAATGTCCTTCCTAGCCTCCTAAGCCCCTCGAATGGAAAAGTGCCCACCTTACACTAAATACACTGAGCGTCAACAACAAACATGCAATGAATGTGAGAAGAAAGGATTCTAAACACAAATGTTATCACTATGGACTGTATCAGGTATCTACAAAGACAGTAAGAAAGAAAAAAATAGTATAAGCTCATTTTATCATATCAACGGGGACTGAAGGGTATTCCATAAAGAAATCCATCTGAACTATACACCTTTAAACATCAACTTTTTGTTTGTATTATTTTGGGAGGACTAAAGAAACATAACTTCCCTGGTGGCTCAGAGGTAAAGCATCTATCTACAATGTGGGAGACCTGAGTTCAAGCCCTGGGGTGGGAAGATCCCCTGGAGAAGGAAATGGCAATCCACTCCAGTACTATTGCCTGAAAAATCCCATGGACAGAGGAGCCTGGCAGGCTGCAGTCTATGGGGTCGCAAAGAGTCGGACACGACTAAGTGACTTCACAAACAAACATAATGCTCTCTCTTCATTTCTTACACAGGAGTCTGCTAATAAAACTTAACCTCATGCTTATCAGGTAAAGCTAGCATTTCTGACGTAAGTTGCTAATATACATCTTTTTTTTTTTTAAGTCTGTAATTAATTGGTCCTAAAGTCTCTATTCATTAAAAGGACTGTTGCTGAAGCTACAATGCTTTGGACAACTGATACGAAGGGCCAACTCACTGGAAAACACCATGATGCTGGGAAAGACTTAAGGTAAAAGGAAAAAGAGGCAGCAGAAAATGACCAACTCAAAGGACATGAAACTGAGCAAACTCTGTGAGATAGTGGAGGACAGAGGAGCCTGGTGTGCTACAGTCCATGAGGTCACAAAGAGTCAGACAGGACTCAGCGACTGAACATGACTGAACAACTAGAATGTGTAATTAGAAGATGCTTTGCCCATGTATCAGTTGGCCCGAGACCTCACCAGTTTCATAATTCTTCTGTCTCCTCTTTCGGGACTCAAAAGAAACACCACAGGATAAGGAAACAAACATAAGCTCTGGAGTTAGATCAAAGCAGATTAAGATTCTCACTCCAAGAACCCTGGAACCTTGGGAATGTTACTCTTTGTACAAACAACCTGTAATATACGGATTCTACTATTAATACCTTCTGTACAAGACTGAAAAGCGTAAGGAACACAGTAGGAGTTCAAGAAATGTGGGCTACTATTTCTCAAGAAGAGCCTGACACCTGGGTCCGACATACTGATGTGAGAGTTGGACTGTGGAGAAGGCTGAGCGCTAAAGAATTGATGCTTTTGAACTATGGTGTTGGAGAAGACCCTTGAGAGTCCCTTGGACTGCAAGGAGATCCAACCAGTCCATTCTGAAGCAGATCAGCCCTGGGATTTCTTTGGAAGGAATGATGCTAAAGCTGAAACTTCAGTACTTTGGCCACCTTATGCGAAGAGTTGATTCAATGGAAAAGACTCTGGTGCTGGGAGAGATTGGGGGTAGGAGGAGAAGGGGGTGACAGAGGATGAGATGGCTGGATGGCATCACTGACTCGATGGACATAAGTCTAAGTGAACTCCGGGAGTTGGTGATGGACAGGGAGGCCTGGCGTCCTGCGATTCATGGGGTCGCAGAGAGTCGGACACGACTGAGCGACTGAACTGAACTGAACCACTAACAACATAATCGCTCACTTCTAATTTCTGAGCTGTACTAGAATGATTAAAGTTAACAGAGAACTCTTTAGATAAACAAGCATCATTAAAGCAAACAAACGATGCTTGCAAGTTGAAAAACAAAAGACGCAACTCTCATTTGTTTTTACACTACATACACCTGGAATGCACATTCCCAAAGATTTAAAACATTACTGGTAGATTAAGTAACATATATAAATTGATGCCCTCCCAACAGAAATAACTGAACTCTTTATTCAATCACTTTAAGATAAAATGAGCAGTTTTCATACGAGAACTATCATTAGCTCAAGCTGGCGTGTGAGGCGGGGCACGCTGCGCCTGTTTACCTATGTAGTATTTCATTTCAGTGTCATGTTTGTTCATGAGCTCGAGAAGTCGCACTTCTATCTGGGCTTGATTCAGAAAAGCCTTCTTGTTCTTTATTATTTTAATGGCAACCCATTCCTGTTCCACACGATCATATGCCTTTACAACCTAAAAAAGAAAAAAAAAGAAATTTCATTAATGAACAATTTAACAACAGCTTACAGTTCACTGTAACTGTGCATTTATCTAACTCTTTCTCTGCCTTCATTTCCATTCAGTAGCATCTATTTACTACTTTGTTACTTTAAATCAATTTTTCAAATGGGTTTCTTTTCCATCCTTACAGTATTTTTAAACAGCCACAAAACAGACAACTTTCTTAAAATTAAGACTATTTTCCTCCTTCAGAAGTAAATTATGAATCTTGACACGTACTTTGGTTTTTTTAACTTCTCACTAAATAGCCTCGTTAAAACTATTCTTTTACTTAAAAAAAAAAAAAAAAGCTGGCTTAAATTCCAAGCCTATGTGTGAGATATTTAAAAGGTGTTAAGTTATCTGAAAAATGTAGATAACTTTCTAAATTTAAATTATATTCTCATAGATAAAAACTTAGACATACACCAGAAGAATTAGTTTATGCTTAAAAAAAGCGATAAATTACCAGGAAATAAGTTTAAAATGCCGTAATTAGGGGATTTTGAGTTTTAAAATGAGAATGGATGCTAAGGAAGCGGAACAGTCATGTGCAAATCACTATGTACACCTCTAGTTTAAAATTTTACTCATTTAAAACAAATTTCACACTCCTACAAATTTACACATAACTTAGAAAATACATAGTTTAAAAACTGTATCTCTGCAAAGAGTTAATCTTCTGTGTCTTTTAAATCAGAAGGACCCATGGAAACCTCTGAATGAGTGGGTCTGATATTCTTCTGTGTCACTGGCCGTGTAGACTGTCCCAAGAGCTGCAGTCTACTACTGCCTGGATCCCAATGGTCTCCAGGACAAAGGCCACTAACGGGGGCCCAACTATTCACTGACTTAGCAAATAGTGAACCGGCTCAGTGCTAAAGCAATGTTTCCAACCCCGAATGACACATTCAGTAGGCTGTTTTCAAAAATACCAATGCTCAGAATCCAGTCACAGAGAGTCTGGTTTAATTGTTTGGAGCCCAGACACTGTCCTCCCTCCCCCCACCCCCTTGACCCCCGAAGCTCCCTGAAGACTTCAATGTGCAACCAGGACTGCCCACCACTGCCTTAAGAAACGTAGCAGCACTTCTTTGACGAGGATCTGGCAGAGAATTTAGTCTGACTCAGACAGTACGGCAAGCGACATGCCCTGACCCTGAACATACTCCGGCCGAGGAGAAATGTATCAATCAGTCTGACCTGGTAAACTGGTTTGGATGTCAAAGAAGGCTATGTTGTCACAGATTTGCTATGCTCATTTGATCTTAGGAAGCAAGAGTATGAGAAAATTAAAGCAAGGTGGGGGGTTGGTCACGGTGAGCTCAAAGACCGAGTACTGAAGGGAACCTGAGCTGAGCGAACAGGCAGCACGGCCACAGTTTTCACGGCACACGCCACAGAAGGCAGAGCAGCGTCCTGCAGACAGAACTGCCTGACACCGGGTAATTCTGAAGGTGGGGATGACAATCACTCTACCTAGGGTGTTCACAGCCTTACTTAAAAGGCAGGCCTCAGAAATGCCTTTCCTTAAACGGCTTGGGTAGAGAAAGCAGAAGTTGCTTCTGCCACAGTGTGAAAAGTGAAAGAAAGGGCCTCCCTGGTGGCTCAGATGGTAAAGCATCCACCTGCCAATGCAGGAGACCCAGGTTCAATCCCTCGGTCGGGAAGATTCTCTGGAGAAGGGAATGGCTACCCACTCCAGTATTCATTCCTGGAGAATCCCATGGACAGAGGAGCCTGGTGGGCTACAGTCCATGGGGTCACTTTCATAAAGCGAAAGTATTTATTTCATAAATACTTTCATAAAGAGGGACTCCCCCAGACACTGAGAATCCTGACTCAGGAGAAGAAGAGGTTACTCATCAAGGGGAAAGGGCCCAAACTACGTATAATAACAGCAAGTCTCTGGAATCGTGGAAAGGGACAGACATGTTAGACACACACCACCAGGCCTGGCAGAGCCACACCAGAATTACAGAGGTCTTCTAAGAATCTCATTCATATTTCCCTATAGGTCCAAGCTTGATCTGTCTGGGCCCAGAGCTGTGGCTGTTTTGCCCTAAGCATAATCAGACTAATACACACTGAATTTTTCCTCACTGGTTGAAACAGGCATATTTTTGCTTTCCTGCAGGGCAGGAACAGGTAAGTAAGAGTACAGAGGTTTCATAGTTTAAAAAAAACAGAAAAACAGAAACAATCTCTAAAATCCAGAAAAAATCACCAAAACAGGCACAAGAATTATTTGCACCGCAAATTAATAACTGACTCACTGCACAAAAGCTACAAGGCAAAGGAGACTGAAATTAACAGTAAATCATACCTCAAACAAAACAGCTCTGTGACTTGATGACATGGGATGAGAGAAGACAGGGAGACTTACAGATGGAAACAGCCGGGAGCCTCACAGCCAGAGGAAAGCTTTTTAACAGGGAAAGGAGGGAGGTCTGGCAGCTCTGAGTCTGGGCACAGGTGAGGCAAGAGGCTAACACAGTTAAGGTCTGCGCTTCGTCCTGGGCAAGTGAGAGACGAGAGCCACAGGTGGAGAGAAGAGGCCAGGGACGAAGAGAAACACTAGGCCGGCTGGAGTGCCTCCCGCGCTCTTCTGCTGCCTGAAGGATCCCACCCGTCGGAATGATGCCCATCACAGTATTAGCAATGCTGATGCCATGAGGACTTAACAAGAGACCCTCTGTCCACTCAGAGGCCTGACAGAGCTGGAGGAGGGGCCGAGGACAAGCTCGGGGCCCAGCTCTGGGTGTCCAAGTCTCCCAGGTGAGAGGACACCTGCTGAGGCAGCTGAAAATGGTCATTTTGTTGCCCCTTTTGAGGAGGATGATCAGGCAGGAAGGCAATTATCTCCAGCATACATCAGGAAGAACCATCCAGAGACTAAAAGCCCAATGAAAGAGGCCATACTATCTGTTAGTGATTCAAATCACTTAGTAAAATAACTAGTTGGTAGCTATAGTAACTCTGTGAAACAAACAAACAAAAAGTCTAATAGAGTTTTTATAGCTGATGCAGCTGATAATAGTTTTACTAACTTTAGAGAACTATAATAACCCAAATACCTACATATCCGTTCTTTGTATCTATTTACAAATATTAGGAGTGTACTACTGAGAAAGGCTATAGTAACGACTCACTGAAAAGTTCTCATTTATAAAATTCAGCAACTTGTTAGATTACCTGTCCAAAGGAACCTTTGCCTATTAAGGAGTCAATTTCGTAACGATCCATCCACTTTTCTCCGTTTTTTACAATATAATCATAGTTATCATCATCATAACCATCGTTGTAAACCTTCCGCTCCTTCTTATGACTAGAATCGTCTCCCTGGCCCTGTTGGTGTCTCCGCTTCTTTTTTGCATAGTAAACCTAAAATGAGAGAATCTAGTGTTAACTGTGTAATTAAAAATCACAAGGCATGGGGTGGCACCATATATACACATATGTATCGAAAGTACGTATGAGACAAATCTGCTGTCAGTAGGAAACTGATGAATTTTTATTCTATGGAACAAAGAAAAAAGACATAAATTTCTATAGTTGCTATTTGAATTACAGAATAACACTAATACATCAAATGAAAAACACCTACAGAAAAATTCACTTTACAATTATACTGTTCCTACGTTCTATAAATAGGAGATATTAAGTGAGTAGGCCAGAGTCTCTCATTCAAGAAAAGCAACAGGACCTGGTTTACATTTATTTTTTAAACTAAGGTATAATTTACATACAGTGAGCTGGTATAGATCTTAAAGAGTGTATAATATAAAGAACTTTGGGAAAATGTATATGCTGATATAAACAAATGCTAACAGCGCCCCCTTTTAGTCAATCCCAATTTTATATTTGATCCTAAAGCAAAAGATTTCAGAAATGAAAGGTGAAATGTATATGAACTGATATTTTACTGATATGGGAAGGGCCTCTGAGACAGGCCCAGCTTTAAGCTTATGACAACAAATTAACGAAAACCAATCAGGCCCCCTCCCCCACACTAAAGGTCACAGAAGTTGTGGTTGATCACAGACTGAGTTATTTTCCTTGTTTCTGTTTTTCTTATAGAACAGTTTCTAAGACTAGTAAAAAATAACAGATGGACTAGGCAATAGTTCTAGTAGTTGGTAATTAATGAGGCATAGTTCAAGTAATTGGTAACTAACTTTGAGGAAATGATAGATTACACTGCATAAAGCAACATCAGAAAAACTAGTTTACAAGGCAACAGTTAAAAATAAGCTTAAACAAAGCTACTTAACAGTATTAGTTTATCAGATTATTTTCAGATAACCAAAAACTAGTTTGAAACATCTTTTAAAACATATAAATTGTAAACAAAATCCAACTTAGAAATGTTCCTCATTGAGTTCACTTCAATTTTATCTTGCCACATTGCCACAATAATGCTGGCATTAAACAGCACCAAACTGCTAAGAAATTTATACACACATAAGAACATCTTTTTAGATGGCTCTGTGGAAGTATATAGGGCCCCACTGAAAGAGGAAAGAGAGCACAGGCGTGACCACCCATCTCCAGAAAAGCTCATTTAGTAATTCACTACACAGCTAGAGTTGATGTTAGGAGCAAATAACAACCAAGCCAAAGGGCTAAAACACCAGAAAAATAGTTTCTCAAAGTGAAGAGTCAAGTTAGAAGATGAGTAATTCACAGTGCTATGTTCTTTATCCTACTTAATCCCACCAAAAAGGCTTTCAGGTATCGTACAGTGAAAGGATACAGATAAAAAAGAACACACATTAAAAAGAAAATTTTAAACCACACAAATATAGATATTATCAGATATACTAGGCCAAACGCCTGTTAACTTAGCATTAAACACATATCAGAGCTTCCTGACATCTCTGGCACAAGCAGAAACAGATACATAAAAATTTAAGCAAAATTCTATAACATTTTCATACTTTTACATTATGACTATTCCACTGAAGTTTTGGAGAAGGCGTATTATAGAAATTATAACTCAGCATGCATTAAATATAACTTTGAAAAACAAGGGAAGTTATTCACAATTATCTTTTTACAATTCTTGTTTATATAGCGTCTTTCTTTTACATAATTATGACGCTTTTATCTATAAACCGCTAACTTACCAGTCTTCATAATAATCATCAATATGACAATCCTTGGGAATTAAAAGAATTTTAATATGTTTAAACACACTACAAAATAACTTGTTTCCTCCACTCTATGGCAAGATAGACGCTGTTATAACAAATCAATAGTTCTTACCTCATTAATATGCTTATATGTTTTGATCAAGTCAACAGAAAGTTTTCTCAGGGGAGCAGTAGCTGGATCACGGAAGGTTTGGGGCATCCGCCTCTGTAACATGACAATATCAGGCATCACCTTAAATAGACAGAGAAGACTAGCACTTTAACTAGACTGTACTGGTATGAACTCCCTCTTCTGTAACCTGTGCATACGTATTTAAAACAAAACAGACATCCACATTAGAATATGAAACATCCTCTAGTGGTCATCTCTTTCGACCGGAATCCAATGAAGACAACCACTGGAACAAATAAATGAAATTAGCAAACAATATACTCAGCTGCGAAGCCTTCAATTTTGTTTCCCAAATTTAACGAGAGGATTACAGACACCCCCCTGGTCCAGGAGACACGCAGAGGCTGCCTAAAAGGGCTTCTCCACTGTACAATCAGCCTAAGGAAAAATTTCTTCTGAATGGTTCCTCCAGCCTGACCTGGTTCTCAACAGGCAGACAGACCTCAAGCTCTGCGCAGTGCCTGCCAGGAGCACAGCTGCAATCTGTTCTCGTGTCTTCAAGCTGACCAAGGAGACCCACCCTCCGCCTTAACACATCCAACTCCCCCTCCACACTCCTTCTGCCCACCCTGCATGGCACCTGCCACCACCTAATATCCTGGTATACGTTTACTGGGTTACTGGTTTTAGTTTTTTCTCCTTCTTCCACTACTGGGAAAACGCCACATGGGGCAGATA
Organism: Aepyceros melampus; assembly: GCA_006408695.1. Classification (NCBI taxonomy): domain Eukaryota; kingdom Metazoa; phylum Chordata; class Mammalia; order Artiodactyla; family Bovidae; genus Aepyceros; species Aepyceros melampus. The sequence continues at coordinate 121,403 of SJXQ01007972.1, read as the reverse complement.
TAGCTGTCCAATGCTGTATTCCCTCTGCCTACAACAGGAGTAGACATACTGTCTGAAACACAGCAGACATTTAATAAATATGTGATGAATAAACAAGAGAATCCATAATACCAATATCCCTATCTACGATCACACTAGCAGCTGACCACAAATAAGTTCCAGAGAACACTTTAAAGCTAATGAAACCTTCTTTAAAAAACTCATTTCAACCACACTCCCAACCCAAAGCTAACCCACGTCTCTTTCATCATCCAATAAGCAGTCAGGGTTCAACTGTGAGCCTCTGGCTAGATGGGGGATGGAATAGGAAGCACAAACGTCCTCCAAACACAAACACAACACACCCAGAACTACTGCAACTGGCACACCAGTGACCCTAGAGGGTGTGTTCACCCACCTCCTCTACCTCATCTCAAGCCTCAGCAAAGGGGTTCCCAGAGGGTCTTCCATGACCAACAGATCCTCCAAGGCAGTTACAGACATCAAGGAACCCTCAATCACCACCACCAGTCACCCTTGGGCTGCTGTCCAGCTCTCATAACAGACACACTCGCAAAACTACCGAGCCCCCAGGACAGCCTCTTCCAAAGGTACTCTAGTCAACCTGAGGGGCAGAGACACACTAGACATCACACAAAGGCCTCAGAGAAACGTCTGGAATCTTGGGAAAACGAACCCACAATGAGCAAACAGAGAAGACGGTTGTCAGGACAGAACAGGAAAGAACCCCATCCCTGCGGCATGAAGAGATGGCATGATCGTAGTGCTTACCTAGCTGTACTTCATCTTTTTTTTTCTATGAAACAAGTGGAAATTTTATTTGAGCCAAATGTGAGGATAAACAACCTGGGAATAACAACTTAAAAGACACCAGAACTGTCCTGCCTCTGTAGTTTCTCTTAAACCAACATTAACATCAGTTTCCTCTGCATCTATACTCAAACCCTAAGAAGTTTTCTGCACTCAGTATGTGAGTGTGTGCTACAGGCTTGCCATATCACCAAACACTGCTCTCCTCTTCCACAACTAGCCAAACTGCCGACAAGGCCACACCAATTAGCTAATTCTAAATACCTTACTTTTATGTACTCTGGCCACAGAAATTACTATTTCAGGGGCATCTGTATGTATAAACCAGGTGAATTCCATCCACAAAAAACTGGCCTTTAGATAAGACTGCATTTCACTGCTTGAGATGGTGCCTTGTACAGACCGGCACTCAAAATTCATTTCTACATGAATTTTGAAAAAACAAATTCACAATCCAGTATTGTAAAGTAAAATAAAGTAAAAATAAAAATTAAAAAAAAAAAGAAAAAACAAATTCATTTCTACAAACTAAACAATTCTTTCTTCACTAACTTTCATTGTAATTTCATGTTAAGTAACTCTATCTTCTGTTTTTCACTGCTGTGGTACAATAAGCACCAATCCAGAGTTAGAAAATAACTTGTCCAAATACATACTCAGTTATAAATCTATACTACGACTCAAAGCATCTGATGCTTTATCCACTTCCACCTTCTCACAGTCACAAGGTCAGGAGAAGGTAATGTGGCCAGCTCCCTTCCTCCCTTCCACCGCTGGGCAAAAGCCCGCTGTGTCCAGAGGGGCCAGGAGCCCCCAAGCCTCCACACCACCCCAGCGTCCTCACTGAAGAGGAAGCTGTGAGCTCCCCTCCCGTGGCCGCAGCTCTCTGGCTCTGGAGGCCAAAAGAAGCCTCATCCCAATGTTCCTGTCTGTGTGAAGACACAGATCACTCTCTCTTGCATACACCCACAAAGCAGGAGTTCACATCTCTTGCGAGGTTAAGTTACAAGAGCTCAATCTTCCTTGAGAAGAGTCTAGTGTTAAGTGCTAGGACTTCATTTAAAATTGATTTCTAATTTTCTAGTTTAATAATACCTATTCCATTTATTTTGTTTATGTTTCCCTTATATTTTCATATGTAGTGGAGAATGAGAAAGACTATGTCCTGCCTTTTTCACTATTTTGAGAGCTATTAATAAACCTGAACAGCATATGTAAGACATATCCAGAATACGCAGTTTAAGAACCATGAAAGGTACTCTGCAAACAGCCCAGAGAGAGAGAGCATTCTGAACATCAATCACACTTGTCTACATTTACTTTTACAACATTTATCTTTTGATAAAACTGTGGTTAAACTTGTATGAAATAAACTCACACAAGACAGACTACCTACCAGAAACAACATGTTAAGTTAGTTCCTTTCACTTACTTGTACAATAAATCTTATTTTAAAAGCAACGATAGGATATAAGAAACAATGGAAATCAAGTATCAAAATTAGAGAACCTTAGAGCTAGAAAGTACTCTGGTGGGTCCAGTCTAAGGTCCCAATCTTACATTCAAGGAACAGAGAGAAGGTTCCAGGTGCCCTGACTCAAGTCCCTCAACCAGCTCATGACAAGACCTGAAGTCCATATCTGATGCCCGGCAGACCACGCCACATCAGTGCCTTTACACTTCAGTTACTAAATAAGCTTTTAATCTGACTGCCTTTTAGGTTCCGGGATTTCTGGAGTTTGGCAGAAGTATCTGGCTGAATATTATACTTAAAAGATGGTCTTTTTTATATCATATGAATCTTCAAAAACATTTTACAGCTTAAAATGGAAATGCTAAGTAACTTATCTCTTACTGGAAAATAACCCTCAAGATGTTGGTTGTATCTAAAAATAGGTACTTTGCTAACTAAATTACCGACTACAATCATATAAACAAACAATAACTTTAAAGGACTGGATGTTTTCCCTAGCCCTCCATAGACGCCAAGTGTTAGAACTGAAAGAGCACTGTATGTAAGCAGCAGCGAGCCTGGCCTGGGCCCAGGACTGCTTCCAATCCTGGAGAAGGCACCAATGGGAGTTCAGGCCCTTCGGCTGTAAAAGAGAGACTGAAAACGACGCCTGCCTGATAGGCTGATTTTGAACAAGTGGGAAAATGAATCCAAATGTACTCTGTTTCTTCAAAGTACAGTGCGAACAGATGACTATGCTATTACTACTTTTTGGGTGTCCAGAGAATTTTCTTCTGGTACACACAACACTTTCCAATTCTGACCAACTGCTCCAATTCTTAAACATACAACTTCTCAATTTACTCTATAAAACAAATTCTTACGTCCTGCCATAATTTACCTTAGTATTTAACTGTGACTGTTATTACTCAAATGCAGTGTCACTTTATAAATGTAAAGTCAGTTCAACTATCATCAAATCTTACTATAATATAACAAGGGAGTCCTCAAATAATGATGTTACTTAGGTGGGTCTATTCTAAGGACCCAATCTTATACTCAAGGAACAGAAAGAAGGGTCCAGGTGACCTGACTCGAGTCCCACAGTCAGATCACCAGTCAGGACCTGAAGTCCACATCTCATGACCAGCAGACCACGCCATGTCAATGCACGGTAGCCAAGAGCTCATTAAAATTATGTGTTATTGAATTAGAAAAAAACACGTTTCCTCAAAAAATCCAGTATTAGAACTACTTTGAAATATTTCCAGTTTTTGTTTACATTAAAAGATCTAAACAGTGACAAACCAAATTCCTAAGTACATGGAAAAACAGTCATTTTAAACACGCAACATATGCTCAGTCTCAGTAAGGAACGAGACTTTACCAGAACTATAGCTAGTTTAAAAAAAAAAAAAAAAACTCCCCAAATCAAAAAATCAACATAGTGGATACAGTTAACTCAGGAAGATATTAAAAATACACACATTGTAGCACTTTACACTATCCATCTTATGCAAAATCACTGAATCTTTAGTCTGAGGGTTAAAATGAGAAGCATGGTTAATTTACATTTTTTCTTTTTAATTTTAATGAGTTTCATATTGAATTCTATAAAAGTATACTAAAGTAATTTCTAACAGTGGGAAGTCTGCACTTCGTTTGCTATAATGGAATCTGACTTGTTTTCCTATAACTTACAGTTTTCTACCTAACTGCTTTCCCATAAAAACAGCTTTAAAGTTTTAAAATTTTAACTAATATTCTTTATTAGAAATAACTCCCCCTTCTCACTGCAGAATGATAAAATTTGAATTAAAGTAAAATACATAGGGAAAAAGAAAAAAATCCAATAAACTTTCAAATGCAAATTTCTCAACATTGTCTTTTTGTCAATCTGGAAACCCCCATCACATGCAAAACTGAAAAACATTAAGGCATCTTGCCGATTTACTATTTTATCATTTTGAGGAATAAATTACCATCCCAACAAATCACTAGGAATACATTGTGAACAACCTGGTTAGTTAGAGGTTGCTGAATCTGGTCAGAATAAGATAAGGCAGAAACCTGTTGGTCACTTATGTTTGGCTGGCGACGGTCACTGTACTGATGTGAATGGGGCATCTGTCCAGCCATCTGAAGGCCAGCAGCATGGAATGAAAATGACGGTGCAAGCCGAACAGATGAAGGTTTGCATGCTGAAGTCTCTCCTCCTGCGAGAAGATAACAAGTGTGGTTTAAAGGATGCACTCATATCCTGACGTTTCTATCTTTTGACCTATCTGATAACTCTTTAAAGTAAGGATTTCAGGTTGTTCTATAAATATTAAAAGTCTTTAAAGCTGCAAACAAGAATATGATACTCAACATAACTGCTGCACAATAAAAGGTACAAAACGTAACACTGATTAAAATGAGTATATATAAGCCTGTTCCAAGAGAAAACCTTAAGCAAATCTTTCTGTAAACTAGTGGAGATAACCTTTAATACTTACTTTCAAATATTAGATCTTTATCAATTAAGAACCATAAATTGCAAAAGTAATCTCTGAGTTCCTGCAAAGGGCCTGACCAACAGATCAGCTCTTTAGAAATCAATTCAAAGTAACACTGCCGAAGAGTCTGCTCTGCACCTGCCAAGTGTACGGCCATCAATAACCAACATCCCCACAAACCAGGTGGAAAACTTGTCCTAGTGGTGCTCACCACTGACACGGGTAATTAAAAGTTGAGTACACAACTCATGGAGACAAATTCCTCTGACTCTTCCAACACAGTCTTTAGAGAACCCAGACCAGGAAAGCCTGCCACAAAAACGAACAATCGAGACTCATCCTGCAGGTAGGCTGGGACCATGGTCATGATTTTTCAGGGCAGAAATGAAAAATGAAGATTTTGTTCCTAAAAGTAATTGGCAGCTAACTAATAAAAGTTAGTTTTTCTTTAGGAAAAGAGAAAGACTTTTCTTCTTATATTCAACCGAATTTGCAAACACAGACTAAAGCCAGAAGACAAACTGTAAAACCCTGGCCAACCACACTGGCCCAGCATACCTGTGCTTGTTTTCCCGAGTAAACTAGCAAACTCTGACCACACCACACTGCTCAGCACTGGGGTACTTTTTCTAAAGTCGGCTTGTTCTGAAACATATAATAGTGCTGGCCCCAAAGTGAAGCGCACAGATCCCTGGCCAGACTGCTGCAGTCTGAAATCTTAGCTCCACACTCACCAGCTGTGTGACCTTGCACACCTAATTTCCTGATAATAATATCTACCTCCAACAGTTGTGGTGAAGGTTAAAGTGCTTTAATACATGGAAAGTATTGGGCTGGCCAAACCATTCTTTTAATTTTTAAGCACTGACTATATCCTATATAAGTACTGAACACACCCTATCTACGTACTGAATATATCCTACACAGCAAACGCCACTGTCTTCCACCCAGTCAACCAGCGTCAAAGCTCTGGGAGTCACAGTAGAGAACTCTTCCTCCACTGACCGCCTCACGCAAATGGCAGCCCGATCCTGCTGACTGTGCCTCCTATGAAAAGTGCAAGTGAAAAGCATTACTCCCTCTGTTGTGACCCCATGGGCTATAGCCCAACGGACTCTTCCGTCCATGGGATTTCCCAGACAAGAATACTGGAGCGGGTTGCCACTTCCTTCTCCAGGGCATCTTCCCAACCCAGGGATTCAACCTAGGTCCCCCACATTGCAGGTGGAGTCTTTACTGCCTGAGCCAAGAGGCAGAAGAAGTCCCTCCTAAAGAACACTCGCCTCTTCTTTTCACCCCCTTACTCGGTCCCTCACTTAGACAAGTGCAGTAGATTCCTAGCAGCTCTCTCTTGGCCCATGCACAACCCTCTTATTTCTTCAGATGGCTGGAGGGGTCATTTCCACAGGGTGAATATCAAATTCACAACTCCTACTTGGCACTGCTTTTAGACCTTAGCTTCTATTTCCCTCCATTACAGCATACAGCCCTTAACTGACCTGAAGGGTAAGATTAATAAATATCTGCTAAATAAGTTAAGGATACTGTTCCTATGATGACAGGGAGATAATTTCTCTAAACATGTCATTACTCATAATTAAAAAATAAATCCAATTATGCAGAGCAACTTTGTTCAGTTAAAAAAACTTTTTATCCTAAGGAAGTAACAGATGATGTGCACAAAGATAATTAGGGAAGAATGTTTATCTTGGTATTGTTTGCAACAGCAAAAAACTGGAAACCTAAATGTCAAATAATTGGGAAGGAGGTTAACTCTGCATGTTAAAAACAGAAAACACTAGGAAGGAATATATTTAAATGAATATGAAAAGAACTGAGGTCCTTGATCTAGAAAAAACTCTTATAAATAAAGAGCAAACAGACTATAAGGCTCTGAATGGTAATTTAACCACTCTGGGTCCTAGTTCCCCACCTACAGCAGTGGAATTATTGTTAACATACTAACCCTGTTCCTTTAGGTTTGGTACAAGTTTTAACTCGATACCACAGCAGACATGCAGAATAGAACCTGGTACATAACAAGCACTTAAAAAAAAAAAATACTAGGTTCTGCTTCTGTCATCAATGTCATTATTACATATTGTATTTAAACTTATTTTTTATAACATATAGAAAAATCATTAGTATACAGCTTAACCAATCATCATTAGTTGGTTAGCCAACCTTGTCCTGTGGGGACAGGAAAATAAAAACTGCCTTCATTCCGGAAATGCCCGATACCACTGCATGGTCCCTCCCAATCAGTATCTAATGACCTCGTCCCCTAAAGTTACCACTACCCGGACCTCCAAAAACAGATTCATTTTATGTACATGAATTTGCTTAATATTAGGCTTATAAACTGTGGCTTGTTTGTTATCATTACTTTACCCTGCTTTTGATTAACACTGGATGACTTCCAGTTTCCAGATGGCTCAATAGGTAAAGAATCCACTTGCAATGCACAAGACACAGGAGACACAGCTTTGATCCCAGGATCAGGAAGACCCCCCGGAGGAGGGCACAGCAAGCCACTCCAGTATTCTTGCCTGGAGAATCTCCATGGACAGAGGAGCCTGGCGGGCACAGTCCATGGGGTCTCAGAGCTGGGCACGACTGCTTGAAGCAACTTAGCTCGCACATTTCCAGTTCAGAGCTATTATAAACATGGCTACTAGGAAATGACTGCTTTTTGGTATATAAAGAGATGTTGTCCTGTTGGTTTTTTCTTCAATTTTTGTTTAATCAATCTGTTTTTTCCCCTAGCAGTTAATGAAAATTCCCTGTGCTCCACTCCTTCACTAACACTTGGAATCATCAGTATTTCTAATTTCAGCTGTGAAAGTAGGTGTGTATTCCACTGTGATTTTAATATGCATTTTCCTCCTGCCTATGAGCATCTTTTCATTTATCAGTCACTTGGATATCCACTTACGTGAAAAGCCCATTCAGATTGCTTTTTGATTTTTCTATCAAGAGTCATTTTCTTACGATTTCTAAAATTTTTTAAAATTACATTTTTAACATATTTTGGATATAAGCCCTTTACTGGCTAGCTACAGATGGTTTGTATTCTCTCTCTCTTAATGGTATCTTTTGATAAACACCATCTCTTATTGTTAGCAACTTTTGGTTTAAAATTAGTACGTTTGTTGTCTAAACAATCTTTCCTTATACCAAAGTCATGAAGAAATTCCATGTTATCATCTAGAGATGTGCAATGCTCTTGGATCTGATTTCTGTAAGTCTGCAACAGCAATCAAGTTTCACTCCCTTCCCAGTGGATATCCAATTAACCCAGAAGCAATGATTAACAACAAACTTTCCTAATGCCCTGTGTTGTCATCTTAATTCACATACTAATACATGTTTGATGTGTTCTGGATTCTTTGTTTTGTTCTTTTGGATAAAGACTTACCTAGAATTCTTACATCTATGTGTAAGAACCAGAGATTGCCTAAATCTTGGTAGCTTCAGAAGTTTTAATATCTAGCAGAGAATTTTGTTCTTCAAGAATATTTAGGCTATTCTTAGCCCTTTGTGTGTCTACGTTTTCAAGTTAGCTCATCCAATTCACCAAAACAAGCGCATCCTGGTGTTTCGGTTGAGAGGGCTCTGTACAGGAGTCACGGTCCCCTCATCCGAGACTGGTTAACAAGGCCTTCACTTTCCTCTTTGTGATCAGTCTAATCAAAGGCTTATTAATTATATTAAGCATATTCTTTTACATGTATTTTCTATTTTTGCATGCATCTTGTTCTATCAGTTAGCAAGAGAAGTGTATTAAAAATCTCCCATTTAGGTTATGTATGGGGTCACATAAAGTCATTACCCCTTCCTGATGAATAAGGCCTTTTATCATTATAAGCTGCCCCCTCTTTCCTTCCAGTAATGCTTTTCACCTTGTCCGATATGACACCAGCGTGACACAACAAGCCTTCTCTTAATCTGTGCGTGCTGTCTTTGGTCCATTCTTTTACTTTCAACTTATTTCCTTAAATCTTAGGTGTTTCTTGTCAACAGGCTTCCATGGTAGCTTGGCTGGTAACGAATCCCCAGGGAGAGATCCCTGGATTGGGAAGACTCCCTGGAGAAGGGAAAGGCTACCCACCCCAGTGTTCTGGCCTGGAGAATGCCATGGACTACACAGTTGGAAAGAGTCAGACAGAGTCAGACACAACTGACTGGCCTTCCCCGATAGCTCAGCTGGTAAAGAATCTGCCTGCAATGCAGGAGACCCCAGTTCAATTCCTGTGTCAGGAAGATCCCCTGGAGAAAGGATAGGCTACCCAGTCCAGTATTCTTGGGCTTCCCTTGTGGCTCAGTTGGTAAAGAATCTGCCTGCAATGCAGGAGACCTGGGTTCCATCCCTGGGTTGGGAAGATTCTCTGGAGAAGGGAAAGCCTACCCACGCCAGTATCCTGGCCTGGAGAGTGCACAGCCCATGGGGTCACAAAGAGCCCGACACACCCGAGTGACTTTTACCTTCACTCTTCTTGTCAACAGTGTACAGTTAAGATTTAATTCATGTATGAACACTAATAATCTTTCTATTTATTCCAACTGTTTTATGTTTCTTTCTTACTTTCTGCTGGATTAAGCTTTTTATATACTATCCTTGCACGAAGATATTATTTTTCAGTTATCTTCTAACATTGGGTACCCAGGTAGCACTAGTGGTAAACAATTCGCCCGCCAATGCAGGAGACTTACAGAGACTCGGGTTCGATCTCTGGGCTGGGAAGATCCCCTGCAGAAAGAAATGGCTACCCACTCCAGTATTCTTGCCTGTAGAATCCTACGCACAGAGGAACCTGGTGTGCTACAGTCCACGGGGTCACAAAAGGTGGGACATGACAGTGTGGATTATATAGCCTTCACTCATCAAAATCTAATCATTCCTTTACTTCTCCAAACTATTGTTGACTTGCATACACACTCACACACACACACACACACACAAACCACAATCTAATCACTCAGTGTGAGCAGAATCAGATTCAAGCATTTTGAGGGTCAGACTGGTAATTTTTTGACATCCAGATAGCCATGAGGGAAATAACCAAGAAATGGATAGCTGCTGTGTGCTTATCACTGCTACCTGCCTACATAACTATCATCCTACAACACTTGTTTCACTTTCTTACTCTAGATCCAGTAACTTGCATGCATTAAATTCAACAAACGTTTACTGAGGGTTAACTGAGCCACTCTTCTGTGGGGTGACAACACCACTCATGATCTGAGACAGCACATCTCAAACTTTAATGTGCTTCAAATCGCCTTTAAGGCTTGTCTTGTTAAAACTGCAGATTCGGATTCAGGAGACTAGAGTAGGGCTTGAGAGTCCACATCTCTAACAAGACACCAGATTCTGCTTTGAATAGCAACTGAAAACATCTAACTGCTCATCTTAATAAAAGAAAGCTATTTTCCAACTCATGCAAGTAGCAGATAATCCAAAAATAGGCAATATTCTGGCTATGCAATACACCATAAGGCTTTTCCCTCTAACAGATTTTGGGGTTTGTGGGTTTACTAACATATTCCTGTCCGTAAGGATGGTATGGAAGGTGACAAAGAATCTGCTGTTCCTTTAAAACTTGCTGTAGTAATCTAAATGTGGATCAACAAGAAGTAACTATATTTCTACTTGTGGGGTTTTTTAAAAAGCTATTTACTATACTAACTATTTACTATGAAACCTACTGTAACTACCTGGTAACATTACTAGTTATTTAGTGAAGTAAAAGGAAACAAGCTTCTAGCACTAAGGCCACATGGATAGGTATGCCGGCCACATGCTCACTGTCTTCTTTCTTAGCTCAACTGACAGAAAGGGATCCATTCAGTTTCCTCTCACAATGTCAGGAAGTATTTAAGGTGTTCACTTAGTCATTCCCCTCATATAATGAGACCCAAGAAGATGAACTAATGTGGGAATTTCTTGTCAACCTGATTTTATAACCAAGCAAACCATCACGGCAACTTTCCATCTTCCCTTTTAATTCAAATGTTAATGAGAAAGAAGACTCAGTTTATCCTATAACAGAGATGACGACAATAAAGTATTAGGTTGAACTACATGAGATTGCTGATGTTAGAGCTCATCTGGCGTACAAAACAGCATTTCATATGATACAGTTTAACCTGCATCTGCCATATGATATGTAACCCTGCCATATGATATGTAACTCAACTAAATTAAAAATCATTTATAATAATATTTTAGCCTGATAACATTATCATAACACATGTTACAATAGCAGATCTTTTAATAAAAAATTTATGAAACAATTCAAAATTATCTTCAAAACCATTACGTGGAGTTCAATTCCAAAATAATGTTTTAAATTGACTATTGGTAAATGAATCTGAGCGCTCACGCTCAGTCCTGTCCGACTCTTCTGAGACCCCATGGGCTATAGCCCCATAGGCTCCTCTGTCCGTGGGATTCTCCAGGTAAGAATACTGAAGTCGGTTGTCATTTCTTCCTCCAGGGACTTTTTTAAGGTTCATAAAAATGTTGCTGATAAATAGTTTACTAAAAAATAAAGGAGCTTCCTTACTATGGTCTAACAAGAAACGGTAATAACTAGAGCCCTAGTAGAGATTAGCACTGATTCTAGAGAAACATTTCATGAACAGATCTCAGAGACTAGGAGAGGGCAAGCAGAGGCAGAGGTAGACATACAGGAAATACCAAATAAAAAAGCCTGGGAGAAAACCCTGAGTGGAAATAACAACCAGTTTAACTATCTCTGATACAAGACCCACATGTAGCATCACTTGCAGCTAACCTGAAATTTTTTTATTAATATACTGATAGGGGAATATCCTTGTGATGGTACTAATCCACATTAGATTTTAAAGAAACAAAACAATATAAAAGAATAAAAATAACTGAAAATAATTCAAGCTAATTAAAACTAAGATGTTCAAATGCAGAAATTTTTATGAAGCCAAGTCTCCAGAATTCCTTTAGAAATGAGGGAAAGGCAGCCAAGCTTAAGTGGGAAGAAACCACCTCCAAAGTTCCTAGCAACATGACATACCCATAACAAAAGAGAAGAAAAACCAGCCAGTTGGACTTTGAATGACGGCTGAAAAGAAAGGTACACAATTAAGAGGGTACCTGAGTGGAAGTCTGCAAGTAAGACACCATTAGTACCAAGAACAGCGCCTGAGCACGGCCTGATTCAGGAAATATCTGTTCTGTGCAAAAAAGAACTGAATGCATCAGGAATATTTAGAATGTGAAGAAATGGTTCAAAGGGGAGGGAGAAAGCTGAAAGGGGCTAAGAATGAAACAAGCATTTTTAAAATGAGGGGCTCATGAGCCTGAAATAAAGAACAGTCTGATTGGAGCACAGGCTATAGTCAAAAATTTCTGACCATTTCCCTTACTCACTTTTACATTCCCAGCACATACCAAAAAGTGCCTGCCTCCACAGTCGGTGTTAAATAAATACATATGAAGGTGAAACGATATTATGATTCTGTAAATTATCTCATTTTAAGAACAAATGAATGGATTTATTACCCTCTAGTTAGTAGCCAAAATATATCATCACAGAATGCATGCATATGTGTACAAACACACACAATACCCTACCAGCCAAAAAAGCACATTCAGTTGTCTACAAACAAGATGAAACTGCCTGGGTTTATTAGTCTGAGACATGACCCAGGTTCATCCCTGGGTCGGGAAGATCCTCTGGAGAAGGAAATGGCAATCCACTCCAGTATTCTTGCCTGGAGAATCCCATGGACGGAGAAGCCTCGTAGGTTACAGTCCATGGGGTTGCAAAGAGTCAGACACGACTGAGCAACTTCACCTTCACCTTCACCTTCAATCTGTTAAGACTAACAACTGCATAAGAATAAACACATTTCTTTTTAAAGCACGTAGTATCAGATTTTCACTTCCGACTATTTTAGATAGAGTGCCTGATACTGAACTAGCTCGCTCACAGCAAACCACTAATGAAACTGGTCAGACATATGAAACAGCTTGTTTTCAGACACTGGACAACAGGTTGCGCTGAACTGTGATCGCGGAGAAAAGGGAGACAAGCTTGGTGAGCTGCACAATCACCTTGGCTTTCTATCTGAAGACAACTCCAGAGCACACTGTGGGGATGGGGAGCCCAGAGCACAGGATCCTGCTCAGCTGAGGAGCCGGACCTGAGGGCTCAAGGCGATGAGAGCTCAAGACACAGCATGCGACATCTGTCGGGCAGGTAGGAGAAGTAAGGGAGAGATGCAGAGAAGGAGCCCCATGAATCGACGCATAGGATCCCCTCGGCTCCATGGCCACATACCAACTGCACAGCCATCGGGAAGGTCTGTGAGGCTGCGCAGAGAGCAAAGGCTGACGGCTAGCTGACAATTGACAGCTACCACAACTCATACTTGGAACTACGAGCACTCGTTCCAATCACTTAAGAGTGGAAAAGCCCCAATAGCACTGCACAGAGACTCCAGAAAGCCTCTACTGCAGGGGGAGAGCTGCACTGGCCCTATGAAAAGGCTGAAACAAACCTCCAAGGACCAAGATGATCGACAAGCGAACTGCCTATCAGGACAAAATTCAGCCCTTCTTAAAAAAGCAGGACAACAAAACCCAGAGGCTCAGCAGCCTAGCAGTCTTAAAGACACCTACATCCAACCAAATGTCTCTGGGCACATAGAGAGGCAGGGAAATGTAGTCTGGATCAAGAAGGAAAAAACTTCATCAACGGACCCAGAAATAATAGAAACAATGAAATTAACAGACAAAAAATGATCAAAAATCTTTTAAAATAGAAAGGAAATTATGGACAAAAGAAGGGGACAACAAATCTTAACAGGTAAGTGGAAACTATAAAAAGAAACCAAAAAAAAAATTCTAGAAATGAAAGATGATTGAAGTGAAAAATTCACTGAATGGATCTAATAGCAAATAGCAATTAAACACTGCTGGGGGAGGGGGGGAAATCGGCGAATTTTAAAAAGAGGAGTATAAATTAACCAAACTGAAAATAAGTACAAAATATAACAGAAAAAATATAAACAAAGCATCCAAAACCTATAGAACTCAAATCGAGCTAGCGATCCTGTTTGGAGGAGGTATCAAAGGGAAGGATAAAGAAACTGGAAAAGAAAAATTTATGAACACATAAAAGTCAAAAGTCCTCCAAATTCAATTAGAAGAATCAACCCACAGACCCAAACTCAATGAACCCCAAGCAGTATAAACACATACACACACCACTGAGGCATTAGAGCAAATTTCTGAAAACCAACAGAAAGAAAAAAAATTTAAGCAGCCAGAAAGTGGGGGAAATACCCATTTACACACAAGAAAACCACTGACTTCTCATCAGAAACCACGAACACCAGAAAAGAGTAAAGCAACATCTTCAAAATAATAAAGAAAAAAGACCTTTAACCTGCAATTCTATACCCAACGAAAACATCCTTCAAAAATGAAGGCAAAACACTTTTTCAGACTGTCAACAACCTAACTTGCACCCCAAAAGTGTTCACAGTTCAGACAGAAAATGATTCCAGAAAGAAACTGTGATCTACACAATGGAATTAAGAGCAGAAATGGAAAATATGTAGCTAAAATAGTGAAGAGATTTCCCTCCTAAATGTTTGTAAGAGATAATTTAAATTTTTTAATTCTTTAAAAAAAACTTTTGTTTAAAGCAAAAATAACAATGTATTGTAAAGTATGTAACATATATAAAAGAAAACATGACAACCATAAGACCAAGGACAGAAGAGATAAACTGGAAGTATAAGACACTCTTAACCTAAGGATGCATGTCATACGCCCTCAAGCAACCACTGAAAAAGATGGATGGAAGGACAGAGAGACTGAAGATTATCCTCAACTAGATCACAGAAAATCTTACTTAGCCCTTCAGTAAATGGCCCTTAAACCCTTTCAATTACAAAAGGCAAATCATATTTTTATAGCTGAAAAGTTCTTCTCAATAATAGCATCTGGAACACAAAAAGGATTAAAATAATCACTCAAGATACAGCTGCTGAACTCTAGAATTAGTATAATGTACACAGTATAACATATAACATGGGTAAATTTATGTTTTTTCCAATATTCCTAAATTATAAATTATTTTTAAATAGTCAAAATAAAGCAGGTAGTACCACCTGGTTATTTTATGGGTTATCAGCAGCTATAAAAATTCAAAGTGGAAAAAGAAATCTCTTTTTTCTTATAGTATTCACTAAATAAAAATGTTTACTCAGTAATAAGCCCATTTAAACTAAAAATTTCCCGCTTTGGTAGGAAACAAGTGTCAAGCAGCCTTTGCCCCCTTAAAGTCTAGAAACGGGGTGGGGCTGAAACAAAAACCAGGTAAACAGATGTACACAAGTCTCCAAAGGAAGTTACTAGTGCGATTACACCCTTCCAGGGATCAACTCCCATCACCCGAACAAAGGGAAGATGAGGGATTCTCTAGCTCAGCCTGGTGCTACCAGCGACTGACACCAGATTAGAAGCCGGAGGCTCCTTCTAGTCCAGCAATGCTCCTGAAATGCATGCTCACCTGCCCTCCGCCAGCTGTTCACCGCAGAGGCCCTAGGACCCAGAGCCCGTCAGCGCACAGCAGACACACAAAGCACAACTGCGGCCTGCCCCGCTCACAAAGGGCACAGGCTCCCACGGATCTGTAAACGCGAAGCTGCCACCAGGAGTTTCAGAAATGCCAAGACAAAAATGAAAGATTATGCTGCTGCAATAAATACACATCCAAGCTGCTGAATTTTAGGTATAATTAACAGACAATTGATTGTAAATGACTGCAACGAAACTTTAAAAACTGAAAACTAAAACTTTACTAGCAAAGTTACATGCTAAAGAAAGCAACAATCAAAACAATGGCCCCTTGTAAAAAATGCTCACAAACATGCTTTTGAGGCAAAGTAAGGCTGAGGTAAATACAATTTTTTTTAATGGTTTATCTTCACAATGGTAGAGAAATGACTCTTGTTGGCTTATAATTGTTTCAAATCTATACAGCCTCTAACCTGTACCCCCCACCCTACTTCAGTCCTCTGAGGAAACCAAAAGCAAGCTTGTTTCTGGTAGTTTAATTTTAGATGTTGTTTCACCAGACAGCCCTGCAGAGAGGCAGAACAAGATGCCTTGTGAACGAGCAGAACGCAGATCTCTGCACAGGGAACAGCGCTGAGACAACAGCTGCCCCGGGGCCTTTCCCAACCATATCTGTGTCTCAACACAAAACAGCACCACACACACACAGAGGACCTCACTCACATAGAGCTCCTTCTAGCCATAGTATGAGAATAACATGATTTATTCAGCAGGTAACTTGTCAGGCTGAATGAGACCAAGCTCCTGTTAAAAAAGAAACACTCTACTATCACTTGAGAATATATTTCCAGAGTCAAGAAGATCTACACGGGACAGGGCCACGGCTCCAGCAGGCATCTGCATTCATGCTAATGAAAGTGAACAAATAATGCGTCCCGCCTGCAGCGCCTGGATGAATGCTAAACACTTGTGGAGCTGAAGGATTTACACGTTAACTGAAGTCATTTGGCCTTCAGTAAAATTAACTTTCATAAATAAATAAAGATACCTAAAGTTTTACAAAAATGATGCAAGTCATCCAAACTGACACACTCAAGTTGTAATCAAGAACACTTCTTTCAAGCAAGCTAAGAAACGATCGTTCAGTTAGACAGTCAGATTTGAGAATCCAGTGTCCTCCGATGGCAGCGATCAAGGCTGGACAGCTGGCTCGTGTGCGTACCCGTCGGGAGACATATCCTTATTCACAGTTTAGCAAACACAATCACCTGAGACAGGGTTAGCGGCAGCTGACGACACAGGGAAAAGTTAAATTCAGCCTAGCTAGTGGTAACGTGACCTGTGTACTCAATGAAGGCCACACCCCATTATTCCCAGTCAGGAGGTGGGGTTTTCGTTCACCCCCTCCTCAGGTCAGAGCATCATGGGACAGGTCAACAACACTGAAACCGTCTATGTGGAACAGCCCATCTCAAGCTGCTCATAACCACCTGTGTGAAGCCTCGTGGTCTTGGGCGCTGCTTTCCACATCTCCGACACCTCCGTCACAGACAAATGTTAACAAACTCATTTACGAAACAGGGAAAATGAAGATGTACCTGGAAAGCCCAGCTTGCTCCACAGAAATACACTGAACTAGGATTGAAGACTTCCTCTTCGCTTGCCTCAACACCCACACGCACGCAATATGGTAAACAAATAAGTCAGGTCCCTCATACGTGAAATGAGATGGTTCATCATCTTGTCCAGTCACGTAAATGCAAAGCATTCCTTCCCTTGTAAAATGCCATGGATTTGAAATGTTACACAGATCACAGACAGAGGGAAGAAAAGGTTGTGCTCAAAAGTCTTCTGTTTACAGAGTCTAAATGACACATTTTAATAAATGGTAGTTAGATACATAGCAAAATACTATTTTTAAAAAACTTTAAATCTTTTATACACACACACACAATATATGACTATGTTCACACAAATAAAACCTGAATTACCCAAAGATGCTCCCTCCCCAACCTTGTTTCAGCCTTTTTCTTGAGCTCTCTTGACTGCAACTTTGCCAGGGCCCATACACACTACGGTTGCCTTCCAGAAACCCGGATATACAAAATGAAGAGAGATAATATATTACAACCCATCTAAAAGCTGAAATATTACAAAGCTGTTAAAAAGCTGAACACTGACGCTCAGCTGCCCTGCCCTCGAGCAAGAAGAACCAGACACAGAACACGGCAGAAGGAGCGCGACACTGGCAGAGACGCCACCAACCACCGGCTGCCGCCACCTGCAGCTGCGCCACGACCACGCCGCTGTAACGGATGTCTGGAGAGGCCACCGAGCTGCAGGGACACTGACCCTCTTTGGAAGGAAAGCCGCCCCACGCCTTCCCTCATCTGTGCCTCTGCCTTCTCCCAGAACACGCAGAGCAACAGCAGCTGAGAGGGGGAAAAACACACCACACACGCACACTTTTTAAAACTTCTTCCTTCTCCGATGCTAGGCCAAAAAGGGGAGAACCATACACATACTCCTCTCCTCACTCTTTTTTAGTTCTAGCTAGACAGCTGTTAAACATACAAGATATTTTTAAATCTAGCTAAGTACTTGGTTGGGTACCTATATTGAATTGCAGCATAATACTTAAAATTATCCAGTGAGGCAATCATTTGGCTTTGTGATTCCAATTAAAACACTGTATATTTACGGGGATTTTCCATTACCAAATGCCCAAAAGGCAAGATATTCATTTGACCAAAGACACTGTCAAAAGTTAAGCAGTGAGCAACTTGTTAAGAGGTTATAAAATGTAATCACATATAAAAAAGTAACCCTTCAATAAAAGTATACTTATGCAGTAAATAAATACATCACTTTAA
The DNA here is from genome assembly GCA_006408695.1 of Aepyceros melampus. Taxonomy (NCBI): domain Eukaryota; kingdom Metazoa; phylum Chordata; class Mammalia; order Artiodactyla; family Bovidae; genus Aepyceros; species Aepyceros melampus. The sequence goes on along the minus strand of SJXQ01007972.1, from coordinate 103,196 downwards.
ATCTCATCAGTAGTTTTCCCTCTTCCATATCCACTGTGTTTAAAACTTGCATCTGAGTTCCATGTCAAATGAAGACAGTCTGGAAAATGTTACTGTCCAAAATGTTATACAATATGTTTAAATATATAAAGCTAATGATGTAATTAATAAAACTAAAATCTCCCCCACCCCCCAGAAAAAGTCAGGCAAAAAATGCAGTTCTCACAAACCAACAATAAGCATATGGGAAAAGCTTCAAACTCACTCAAATCAGGAAGTCAACAAAGAACAATGAGATTACATGATCTACCTCTCAAACAGGTACATTTTTCCAAACCCAACATGATACCCTAGCAGCAACAGTACAATCAAGCAGGATTCAATGGCCCTTTACCAGAATGCGTCAGCAGTTTCTCACAAGTAAAGAAACAGTAAAATATAGTAACTACATCCATTCAACTCTTCTTCCAACGCCAATCTTGCCCCAGTATGCCTCAGATCCACGCGCGCTCCATGAATTGGGTGGCTTTATTGCAGCATCTGTTACCCTTTGCACAGAAAGAACCTGAAGCCCAGCGGCTTGCGGGGCATTAAGCGTGGGCCCTGCTCACGCTGGTCGCTGGGAACAACCCGGGATCGGCAGGGTCCTCTCTCCTGACCGCAATCCAGGCCTCAGAGACCGAGGGGCAGGCAAGCACTCGAGAAGCGCGAGAGACCCTGCCTGCAAGAGCAGCCTGCCGGGTCCTCGCACAGGAGCGAAGACAAACGCGCCGGGCAGGAAGTGGACGGGCTGGAAACAGCACGCTGCCTGCACACGTCCCTGCCCAAGTCCACATCAAGAGATAAACCAGTGGCTGTGGCCGGAAGGGAGGGCAGTTTAAAAAGAATCTAGGAGAAAGAGATAAAAGTCATGTCAAACTTTACAAATACCTTTTAAGAAAGCCAGTTCCCCAGTCCCCACAGGTTTTGTGAGGCGCTCATGAAGACCCTTGAAGACGACGAGGCGGGCAGCGGGCACTGTCCACCCCAGGCCGCACCTGCAGTGCCCACCCCAGTGGCGGGGGGCTCCCCAGGCTCCAGCCCTGCCTGCCAGGCGCATCCTCCACTCCTCACTCTGCAGCTTCGCCTGACCACCGCCCTTCCAAACCACCACTCAAATGTCTTGGCCAGAGAATACAAACAGGGGGGAGCTGATGGACAGAAAGGTAGGCTGGACCAGGGTCTTGCTGCCAGGTAATAGACGGGATCTTTAAACCAGGTAAGCGGCGGCCAGGAGGGATGCCACTCCAGCTGTTTTCAACTACAGTAAGGAACGCCTGGTAGGGTCTAGATTCAATTCTGCCACTTATTACCTAGCTACTGAGTGGATAATTCAATCTGTGCCTCCCTTTCCATCTGCAGAATGGGTTAGTAACAGTGCTTGACCTCAAGACTATGATGAAAATTAAAGACTTAATTTAAAATGGTACCAGGCACATGGTTAAGAGCTTGAAAAATGCTCTATTGCTCAAGCTCATCATAGCCTAACGATGTGCAAGACAGATGGAAGCAGAAAACCTCAAGCAGAGAGCAACTAGGGGCTCATTGCAACCGTCTGAGCAAAGGACTGATAGAGTCTTTAGGAGGCTATTGTCAAATATGGAAAGGAAGACGCAAAAACAGGCACCGTGAGACAGAAATGACAGGACTTAAAAACTTATGTAAATATGGAAGATGAGAGACGAGTCGGTTTCAAAACCGACTCCGAGGTTTCGTGCCTCGGTGGCTTGGGAAACAGTGGTGACTGGGAACGTCTGAAGAGGGCACTAGCTGAGTGAGGGCTCCTCCTTAAAGGCAGCGTGACTTGATCCAAGACTGCTGCCTCGTAATCTCAGCAGTGCTCCCGCTATCACGCACTTGACAGTTACACTTCGCTGAAAACAGAAAGGAAAAAAGGTACAAAAACAATAAATGGAGAAGGAAATGGGCACAGCAGAGGAGGAAAAAAAAAACAAAAACCGACGAGGGGCGGAAGAGCCCAGAGGTTCTGGTCCAGGTTCCGAGGTGAACCACGTGACAACGGGGAAAACACACCACCTGGACCGACAGCCGCTCTGCCCGACACCCCCCTGCCCCGTGTCATACAGAGAGGGGCTCGCACCATCCACACAGGGCTTCTCCAAAATACACGCATCACTCTCCCGTCTTTCCCGTCTCTGAAGCATCTTCCTAGAGCATCTGTTTCTAACAGGTCTGAACCCAAGCTGCTCTGGAGGCTTAGGCAGAACAAAACGTTGAACATGGTGACCAACCACCACCCCAGTCACCTCCAGCCTCAGCATCGCACTTGCCTGAGCAGACCTCCGTCAAGCAGGCACGGCGGTCCCCAAGCCAAGGAGGGCTTGCGTCTCCCAATCCAACCAGGACCACGAGCATGCCCTGTTCCCCTGCGCCTCGCACGTCTTGTGGCTTTACCGACTGAAGGCTTGTGGCAGCCCCAGTCAGGCAAGTCTATCAGTGCCATTTTTCCTGCAGCATTTGCTCACTCCATGGCTCTTAACACCTTGTGGTAATTCTTGCAATACTTCAAGCTTTTTCATTATTACTGCATTTGTCATGGTGATCTGTAATCTCTGACATTACTACTGTAATTGGGGGGTTTTGTATTTTATTTTTTAAATCAATATATGCACTTTCTAAAAAGACATAATGCTACTGCACACTTAACAGATGTCAGTATAGTATAAACGCAACTTTCATACGCACTGAAAAAACTAAAGACAACTGTGTGGTTCACTTCGCTGTGGGGGTCTGGAGGTAAGCCCACAAGCCCTCTGCAGGTGGCTGTGCCTGCTTCTCTCTATACACGAGGAGCATCCAGCACACTAGGGTCCAGAGCAGGCCCCCAATCTTCAATACCAGTTTCCTGTCCTTAAAGTCACCTAGGTTTTCCAGAGTGCGTAATCTTAACTTCTAAGGTATTTTAAAGAGATTTTTTGAATCACTGTACGACACTCAGGATAATAACTGGATATTTTAACCCAAGTAAGATTAAAAAAAATTTTTTTTTTAGTTAGAAGAGTTGCTGGTTTCCATTAATTCTATGGGTATATTCATGATTTCGAATTACAGTAAAAAAAAATTTTTTTAAGGTCTTCTAGCTGTTTCAGCAGCTCCTCCTCCTCCTTGCCGCGAAGGTCTCGAGCCTTAATCTTGGCCATGGCTGTATAGTCTGCCTACTCTGCCTTCTCAGAGGGAAAGACTACAGTACTTTTAAAAATGGTCTTTAAAAGTATTATGTACAACATCAGCTCCTGAAAACACGAGGTCATAACTTTAAACATCTGTGTTAAATTTCTCTGCCTCACTTTGAACAGACTCATGACATCAAATGATCTTCATGAGCATCCCAAACAACTACTGAAAGAGGCTTACGCATCACCCTCAAAGAGATCTCGATTACTCAGAGTAAAGCGATGAGCCGTCTAAGCATGTGCCATGGCAGCGGAGGTCATGCAAAAGACTGTCTAAGGACTCAAATATGTAAAGACTGGAAAACATGCTTGGGAAAATTATTTTGCATTCAGACATGTACAGTACAAAAAATGTTTTCAACTTCAAATATAATCACAATGCTAAAAAACTAGATTTAATTTTAACACATAAAACATTTCTTTTTTTAGTTGAATGACACACCAAAGTAAAAATGTTGATACATGCCAATAACACTTCTTCCCACTTCCCACCTATAAAGATGTTTTTATTTTCCTTTCCTTCTTTAATTAAAAAAAATTTTAATTGAGGTATACTTGACATTTCCCTTGCTGGGAAAATCCCAAGGATACAGGAGCCTGGCGGGCTACAGTTCTAGGGTCACAAAGAGTTGGACACGACTGGACGACTAAACGACAAAACTGCTTGGCATACAGCATTTTATTAGTCTAATGATTCGATTCTTTCTTCTTTTAAGTCTTTAAGGAAACCACTCTTAAGGTTAAGTAGCTCTCAACAATTTAATGCCTAAAGTGAGAGGAAGGAACAGGTGTAACACAATTTCAATTAGAAGTTTATGCTAAACTAAGGGGATCTGGGTTCCTTACACTGAAGTTCCTATCACTGAAGAACACACCTCTTCAGAGCAGCTCAAAATGACAGCCCTTCCCTCCCCCTTCCTCCCCGAGCTGCCAGAGCCCATCTCCAACCACCCTCAGGCCATCCTCCGGGGAACTGCCTCCATCGAAGAGCCCCTCTCTCACTTACCATCAGCCACCTCTCCCTTCCAGTTCTGTCCAGCTATAAACAGGCTCTATTTCCTCACAGTTAAAATCCTTCCTTGATTCTTCATTCCCTCTTCATGATCAATCTATCTTCAAACTCTTTCAGTCAACGAATATTTACTGAGCACCAACTATGCTCTATACCTACGCTGTCCAGCACGGCAGCCACTGGTCACAGATGCTACTCCGGGCCTGAAATGCAGCTGGGGGGAGCCAAGATGGGCTGCAAATGTGGAGATACAAGATTTCAAGGACAGAGCACAGAATAATGGAATGTAAACTATCTCAATAATTTTTAACTGTAACATAATATTTTTCAGATGTATTTGGTAAAATAAAACATTTTACCAAGCTTTACATTAATTTTTTTCTATTTTTTTAGATGGTGACTCCTAGAAACTTAAATTACATGACAGGCTTATACTCTACTGGACAGCACTGTTCTAGATAAAGTCCTCAGCATTAAGGACATAAACGTGAAAACAAAGGGCAAAGTCTCTGTCTTCCTGGAGTCTGCATCTGATTGCTGGTGGGGGGAAGGTAGCAGTCCTCAGACAGTAAGTGAACCCCGTAATATCAGAAGAAATGTCAGATTCGTGTTCTGAAGGAAATGAGACAAGGAAAAGAGAAACTGGATGTGGCAGGGAGCTGTGTCCGCTCTCCACTTCCCATCCCTCACACCCGAGGAAAGGCAGCCGCGTTTCCCCCCAGCCCACACATCAACAGCCACACCACACAGAAAGCACTGGGCCAGCCAGAACCCGGGCAGAAGGCACGCCATGTCTGCCCAGACTGCAGCTGACTGGGCTGCCAAGTGTGACCTCGCCCCGCAGGCTGCGCGCCCACATCCATCCACTCGAGCTGGAGACCACAGAGACCTCACGCTCCCATTTCCACCTCTCATTTCCGCCTGTGCGCACACCATCCAACTACATTCTAGAACTCTGGCCTCAGGAATGTCTCACAAGCGCATATGCTTCTTGCTTCTCTCTCCGTTAAGGTCTCACTTCCTCAGCAAGTGTGGGGGGAGGGGGACCCTGCAGCAGCGCCCGCGCCTTCCCATCACTGCTGTCAGATCGCTCCTGAAAAAGGCCCAAGATCAACACTCGAGACACCAGAGCGCGCTCAGGTCTCTCATCCCGTCTCCCCCCACCCCTCCCCCCCTCCCTCCCAATACACATCCTTCCTCTGAGTTGTACCGACAGTGTCTGAGCACAAGTGGGCCCTCTATCTGGAGTACTCTCTTTTCTTTTTCTCCTCTTTCCTGCTCCTTGAGGAACTCGAGGGCTTCCCTGGTGGCTCCGCTGGTAAAGAATCTGCCTGCAATGCAGGAGACCTGGGTTCGATCCCTGGGTTGGGAAGGTCCCCTGGAGAAGGGAATGGCAACCCACTCCAGTATTCTGGCCTAGAGAATTGGGGTTGCAAAGAAACGGACACGACTGGACGACTTGCACTTGAAATCTTGAACTCAGCCTTCAAATCCCGGTCTCATGTCACCTGCTCTTAGGAGTGTCCCCAGAGCCTTGCAGCAAGCCGCACCAGTTCTCTACTCTGCTACAGGCACTGCAAGCATGGTCCATGCGGGAGCATCAACGGGTCCTTACAATCAGCACCCTTGAGGGAGTACTGGTCTTTTCTGTTCACAGTTCTCATAAACACGACAATGCCAAGGTTTACAGCAGATACTTAATAAGTGAATGAGTGCAGGAAGCTAAGAGAGACCCAGGAAACCCCTGCCCACAGCCCTCCAGGGTGGACGAGGGGCTCCTCACGAGCCGCCCTCCCACTCTTCACAGCATCAGAAGGATTCCTGTGCGCATCGCTGGACCACGAGGCCAGACTGCTCTCTCACTCACCTCTTCCATGCCAGCACAAAGGCGCTCAGTAAGCATGGTACTCAATGAGTAAGCGAATGAACAAACATTAACAGACATCAAGTTCCCAACCTCAGTTTACAGAGGGGCCACCTGCAACCCAGAGTTGTACCGACTTGTCCAAAAGGTCAGAGGTGAAATCAAGGCTGGAACAATCTCCTGTCTGACACCCCGGGACAGGACATCTCCTCCTGATAAAAGGCCCTGACAGAAGCGTCTGTCGCCCTCTGGTCGCTTGGCCTCTGGACACCCACCACCGTCTGCGGGACTCACAGCAAAGAAATCCACGCTCCCACCGTAAAAGTCGAACGGCAACAGAACTTGGCTCCTCCTCACTCCCTGGTAACTGGGGTTTTGCTACGGACCCTGGTTTGAACAGTCCCTCCTGGAGGCGCAGGGACTATGAAGGTACTCCCGGTGGGGAGGGGATAGACTGGGAGGTGCCAGGAGTGGCCTCCTAACCAGACCACACTGTGGCTGATCAGACCGTGTCCTTCGCTGCCAGCCACTTGGTTCCTACTTATTTTTCCATCACAGACCCCAGCTTCCCAAACAATTCTGTGAACAGACTTACAGCCTTCCATGAAATTCATTGTCTGCCTAGATTTGCCGAGCCTGAGTTTCTGCTGTCTGCATCCAAGAACTATCACACATAAAGGATGCTAAGGAGCAATCACCCAACATGGGGGGAGGTGAGGGGGTGTCACGGGAGCAGTAATTCAGCAGTATCATGGGGGGATGAGAAAAGGAAAGATGAGAGAAAAAAATTACCTAAAACTAAATCAAGGTCTTGCTGGTGATGCTTACGGTGGCCGCATTTGCCACAGGAACAAGAGAGCGACTGTGCTCTGCCCAATGGAACGGCACCAGAAGTGATGTGTGACACCACCAGCCTGGCCCATAAAACCTCCCGTGCAAACTGCCATGCTCTTTCCCAGTGCCATGACTGAATGCCAGAGCCAGGGTGACCTTTGGACACCACAAGTAGGCTAGAAAAATGTCCAGAGTCTGGTCCCTGAACAGCTGTGTAGAGCAGTTACCCCGGTGTATAGTCACTGGGCAACTGGATGAACCAGAAATAAACTTCTAACTAAAATCGCGGATCTGTTAGGTATGTTGTTATACCTGTCAGCCTACCATAATGAATGCACAAAGTAGTATCTACCCAGAGAAGCCAGCAAATACTTAAAAAAGAAATGCTATTTCTCAACTTGAAAGCAATGACCAGCAGTGTGCCACTTCCCATTAGCAAGGATCTGGGCTAATGCAAAGCTGCCTCCCAAATTAAGAAATGTGTTTTTGGCTTTGAGAGAACAGAATTTTTCCTGGTGAATAAGTACAATGCAGAGGGGGGTGGGACTCAATGCATGTGACTCTGCAGCAAATGCAGTAGCTCCTGTTTCATATGCATTTCCCTCCTCTGCTCAGTATTTGTGTTCAGAGAAATTGAGCACACACATTTTTTTCCAGGATAAACCGTCAATTATATATACTACAAGCATGTAAAATCATCATGAAAACAAAGTTATACAAACTGCTACCTACTCAATAACACACTTGGGGGGCTTTTAAAATTACACATGTCATCTCAATCTCTAAAGATCTGGATTCATTTAGGTCTGAAACGGGGACCAGGCATCAATATTTTTCAAAGATTTCCCAGGTCATCAGATTAAGGAGCCCTTCCACTAGAACAAGAATTCTGATTAAAATTTCTGTGCTTTAGAACAGTGATGATATAGTACAAAGTACTTTTTACTACTTGGCACGAAAGCATCATTTCAAAAGTCCTAACATCAGCTCAATGACTGATGGGGGGGGCCTCTACTAAAGTCCTTCCTAAAAAATTATCCACAATGTCAGCTCATTGACTGACAGGGGGGCCTTTACTAAAATCCTTCCTAAATCTCTGCATTTTGAGGAACCAAGTCAGCTAAGGAGTCACAATGTGAAAGAAAATGATAGCAAAACAGATTTTTAAAAAAAACTCTAGAGTAGAAGAGCATATTTAGAAGAAGGGAAATCCATAACAGCCCTTAACGACAAGTATTTCTCAAGAGTGGAAACCTGGGGAAACAGGAGCAATTCTTCTCATCTAATTTATACACACTTTAATTATATCATTTTAATGCCCATTTTTAAAATTATCACATACAAGTCACACTTACTAGAACACTTCAACAACAAATGCTCTTCTGAAAGCATGAAGCGTTCCCTACTTCAAAATAAAACTGACTCAGTCACCTCTACCTTTGGAAGTACCCCGCCTGATCCCACACCTGGACGGTGGCAACCACTCTCTCGGTACCCCACAGCTCCACATCCGTCATCTCAGTCGGCTTCCCAAATCATCCACACCTCCCAGCTCTGAAGCTAAGCCAGTACCTGCCAACACAACGGCTAGCAGAACCTGGAGCAAGGTCAGTCGACTTTTTCTTAGAGCCTGGGTGTGAACATGCCAGGCTTGGCCAAGCACAGCCTCTGCTGCAGCTATCAGCTCTGTCCTCTCGACACAGAACAGCCAAAGATGACACAGCCGGAGTGGGCTGTGTGTTTACAGAAAAGGAGGCGACGGACTGGAGATGGGGTCTGCAGGCTCCAGAGGCAACCAAGGCTAGCATGAGGCACCCTGGAATTGTCACACACACACCCACTTATGTGTTTACATATGATAGATTCACACAGTAAAGTGCATTTATGTACTGTTTATATAATTCATGTGTTTGTGTTATTATTTCTTTGATCCCCGATTATAAAACAAGGCCCTTATGGAAAATAGATGGGGAAACAGTAGAAACAGTGTCAGACTTTATTTTTTGGGCTCCAAAATCACTGCAGATGGTGACTTCAGCCATGAAATTAAAAGACGCTTACTCCTTGGAAGAAAAGTTATGACCAACCTAGATAGTATATTCAAAAGCAGAGACATTACTTTGCAGACTAAGGTCCGTCTAGTCAAGGCTGTGGTTTTTCCTGTGGTCATGTATGGATGTGAGAGTTGGACTGTGAAGAAGCTGAGCGCTGAAGAATTGATGNAGATCTTCAGTGAACGGGCAAGTAGTGGCACTCAAAAAACATTACTGCCAGGCTCAACGAGTAGCAACTCACCTCAGGAGACTCAGGAAGGAAGGGGATACAAAAGAACCAGTTTCTGCTACAAGGAGAGGAGAGAGATGATTATACTTAAACTGAGGCTCCACAGTCGAACAGCAGACGCCCCCCAGCCACCGCCCAGGCTACCACTGCCACTGACAAGGCGGACCAGCGCTAACGACAAGGCACATAAACAATATCAACCAGAGGAGCAGTGTGACTTGTAACGAGAGCTCCACACGGCAGGTCCCAAGTGAGCACCGAGGAGCCCACCCTCCGCGGATCCTGGGTGTGCCACTTCCACAGCGAGAAGGACAAGCGTAGAGCCGACACCGCCCTGGAGGGAGCAAACAGAGTCTAGCCCTGGCTCTCCCAGCTCTCAGTGTGACCTGGCCTTCCTCAAGGCCCAGTCGCACTTCCTATAAAGCGAGGATGACACAGCATTCGAACACCTATGAGAGGGTCATGAGCTAACACATGTGAACACGCTTTGTAAACTCTAAAACACCACCCATTTCAAAGGTGAAGATTTAAAAGCCTTCATGCCATGAATTCTCAAGTGCCAGGATACTAGTATTTTATAGCTAGAAAAGAGTAGCAATTTTCCCATTAACTATCAACTCTGCAACCCTATGGACTGTAGCCCGCCAGGCTCCTCTTCCCACAGCATTCTCCAGGCATGAACACTGCAGTGGGTGACCACACTCTCCTCCAAGGGATCTTCACCATCCAGGGATCGAACCTGGTCTCTTACAGCTCCCGCACTGGTGGGTGCATTCTTTACCACTAGCACCACCTGCGGAGAAGGCAATGGCAGCCCACTCCAGTGTTCTTGCCTGGAGAATCCCATGGACGGAGGAGCCTGGTGGGCTGTAGTCCACGGGGTAGCAAAGAGTCAGACAAGACTGAGTGACTTCCCTTTCACTTTCATGCATTGGAGAAGGAAATGGCAACCCACTCCAGTGTTCTTGCCTGGAGAATCCCAGGGACGGGGGAGCCTGGTGGGCTGCCCATTGCAGAGTCGGACAAGACTGAAGCGACATAGCAGCAGCAGCAGCAGCAGCAGCAGCGCCACCTGGGAAGCCCATACTGAATAGAAAACTAATATCAATTAAAAAGTCCTCAAGGATCCAAATAGGCTATTTTGAGTTTTAAAGAACGCAACTTGTCCTCTTTGTTTCCTGAGCTGCACCCACTACACTATTTAATACTAATGCATAAACATGCTTTAGAAAAAAGTTTATCATGACTATGTCTTCAGAGATATTACAGTTCTTAGGAAATGGTTAAGTAAGTGCACAGTATAATCCATTTTATGCAAAAACAAGTGAACTGAGAGGCCTAGGGCTCAGGAAAACTTTTTCAAACTTTAGTTATAAGATCTTCTTCCACAGTAACTATCAAGAAATATGGCTATGTGCATGCAGGCACTAGCAAGGATTTTCCGGCACAATACTGCATTCTCTCCCTAATGCCAAAGACATTTGTGGCAGCGAAGCCTACTCACTGTTTTCAACGCAGGGGAGCCCTTAGCCCACAGGAACGATATTAAGAGTGTTAACACTGACAAGAGCAGGGCGCCAAGTTCCCAGCCTCTCACTGGGTCTGTGAGGAAACCGACAGTGATTAGAAATGACCACTCTTTTACACAGAACTCCCTGGGCTTTCCTATGAACAACCATCATTCCTCTACTCCAAGTGGGAAAAAACAGTAAGTTGTCCTGGATACAAGAATAGGCTTGCAAGATTTTATGCAGGACTGCGGTTGGCGCTATTAACCAGAATGCCCCACAGACACGTGGGTTCGTTTAAAACAAGTCAAATAAAGCTGAAGTAAAGCACACCCTTGGAGAGACCATTCCCGAGGGCCTTTCTGGCAAAAACTGCACCTTCCCCAGCCTTCACATGTTTGGATGTTTGCGAGGTTATCTTTAGCCATTAGAATATAAGCTCCACGTTAGCAAGGACTCCGCCTTATCCACTAGCATATACTTACCAACAAGAGGAAACGCTTAGCACAGTAAATGCTCACTGGTTTCTCAAACTACCTGACATCTAACAGAACATCCCTTAGCTACTAACCGACCATAGAGTCCCAGAGTTTCTCGTAAGTTGTATAAATTTAATAGAATTGCTTTGGTTTCCCTGTATTTATTTTCACTCCGACCTTCATTAAGTGGAAGTGAGGCTGGCAGGTTCTAACTCTGTAACACATTGCAGTTCCCTTCTGAGAAACTTCATACAGTAGAGGCAGCATAGAGTAGTGCCTAACAGCACAGATCCCTGCACCTTGATGCCCAGTTCAAATCCCAGCTGCACCATTCACTAGCTATGTCCTCTGGTACCTTCTCAACTTCCTGTGACCCACTCTGCTCATCAGCAAAACAGAAATGGTTACCACAGTATCAGCTCCCAGCTCCGCAGCCCTTCCACTCTTCCTCCCAGTATTTTCAGAGCGGCGTGCACCCAGAAAAGCCTTGCTCTACCGCTCTGCCAGGTCCTCCCTGAAGCTCACTGCTCATGCTCGCTCCCTCTCTCATGGGAAAGCAAGGCCAACACTACCAATTCACTATTCACTTAAGGACTTTCTGCAATCTGGAATTTCTACTTAGAGGCTCTACTTATTTATCCAGAAGCAAACTAATTTATACCCCCCACCCTGACCTCGCCAAAAGAATGCCCTTCCAACCTGCCATTTCCACTAACAATACTCTCCCATCATCCAGGCTTGCCTTCATGTTCTCGAACTCTTCTTCATTCTACACCTTCAGGACTAATCATCCTCTAAGTTCTGCCTAGGGTTCCTACTAGGATTCATAACGATCTCTGTTTTCACCTTATAACCGTTCACAGACAGTAAGTTCCACAAGATCAGTGAGACTTCCGTAATTTTTACAGGTCTCTCAATTTCTAACACCTAGTAAAGGGGGTTCTGAACCTAGAAGGATCAGTAAACGTTTAATAAACTACTGCAAGCCCGGCTTACTATATCTACCTCCTAAAGAGGCTTCTAGGAGTCCAGAATCCAAACCTTTCTAAAGTTGTTAAGCTTTCGTAAAATGCCTCGTGTACACAACTTGTCTGCTTAGACACACTCATTGACATATTTGAGTAACCACTAGTTATAAAGGACTACAGGCTGGACTAGGGAGGGAAGAAAGAATTGGGGCACAATTCCAAGACTTGAGCCTTCTCCAGTTTTTCAAAAATGTTACAAGCATGTGCAAGAAACAGCCATGTAAACACTTATGGTAAAAGGTGAACAGACATTAATTCTTAAGCAAAGGAAAGGAAAAGGGGCCATTCCAAGCTGAGGGAAGAACAGAGGTAAGAACCTACGAACACACAAGTGTTATGTTTGGGAAACAACACGGGCTGAGGGCGGCAGTTACAGACTAACTGTGTCCCTTCAAACTCACATGCAAGGCTAGCCCCCAAGGACCAAGAATACGACTGTATTGGAACTGATCTTATTTGAAACAGGGTCACTGCAGACATAATCAATTAAGGATAAGGTCATGATGGTGGGCCCTAATCCAGGATGGCTGCTGTCCTCATAAGAGGAGCAGACGTGGACAGAAGGCACTCAGGGGGCACACCAGGTGGAGGCAGCGATCAGGGAGGTGCAGCAGAGGCCACGGCGTGCGGAAGCGGCACGCTCAGCAAGCGGACTCCCAGACATCCAGACCCACAGAGCACACGACGCGCCTCACACAGGGCAGCACCTTCCCAGCAGCGAGGAACAATCCGACCACACGCTCTGCTGGTCCCACGTACAAAACCTGAAGCACAGCTAAACAGACCAAACTATTTCCAAGAAACATAACTGCCCCAGAAAAAGGTCACAAAAACTTATAGGCATGTAAATCTACTCCTCACTTAATACAGTAAAAAACCATAAATGTCCAGCACACAATCAGAATTACCAAGCATACAAAGGTGCATTGGAAAACAACCTAAAATGAGACAAAAGCAATCAATCAACGGAAACTGATCCAGAATTGACACAACTGTTAAAATCAGCAGGTAAGGCCATTAAAACAGGTATTATAGTAACTATATTCCACATATTCATATAGCTAAAGAAGAAAATTGTGGGAAACACTTTATTAAAAGATACAAACAGAACTTGTACAAACAAAACTACACAGTTTAAGATTAAAAACACATTAGACATTGCAGGAAAAAGAGAAGCGTGAACCTGAAGATAGCAATAAAAAGTATTTCAGAATTTCAACTGACTATTCAACACCTGAAACTGGCTGTCAACACAGGGGGGAAAACCCCAGCTTTTTAAAGAGAGAAATTAAAATCTAAAATTAACAGACATTCACTTAGTTCTGGGACAAACTCAAATTTTGCAATATACATGAACTAGAATTCCTGACAGGAACAGAAGCAATTTTTTCAAAGTCAGAAATTTTCTAAATTTGATAAAAACTACAAATTCATAGATACAGACGGTTCAATAAGCCGCAAGCACCAGAAACATAAAGAGATCACACAAAGGCACATCATAATCAAATTTGCTCAAAACTAATGGCAACAAGAAAATCTTACAGGCAGTCAGGGGGGAAAAGGATATATTATACATAAAGGAACAAGATAAGCATTAAGTAAGATTTCTTAAGACGAAACAATGCAAGTGAGTAGACAGTGGAGTAAGCAAATTGTGGAAAGAAAAAGTATCACTTAAAATGTCTACGTCCAATGAACATGCCCATCAAAACCAAAAGAAAATGCAAACAATTTCAGATATACAAAAGATGAGAAAATGTGTCACTAATAGACCCGCACAACAGAAAATAGTAAAGGAAGCACTAAGAATGAAGGAAAATGAGAGCAGACAGAAACAGGACCTAGGCAAAAAAATGAAGAGCATCAGAAAAGGTAAACAACATGGGCAGATGTGTAGGAGTGTTTCTAGTTACTTAAGTCTCATTAAAAGATATTAACTGTTAAAACAAAAATAATAATGTAGAGTGGGGTTTCTAATATACATATAAACTTTATGAAAAGCAGTAAAAAGACCAGTAAAAGATAAATGAAAGTATACTAAGTGGTTATGGTCAATATGCTAAATGTGATGTGAAATGGCAGGGTTATTTGAAAGTAGACCACATCAGGCCAAACGCTGGGCTGGATGAAGCACAAGCTGGAATCAAGATGGGCAGAGAAATGTCAATAACCTCAGGTATGCAGATGACACCACCCTTATGGCAGAAAGTGAAAAGAGAAGAGTAAAAAAGTTGGCTTAAAGCTCAACATTCAGAAAACTAAGATCATAGCATCCGGTCTCGTCACTTCATGGCAAATAGATGGGGAAACAGTGGCTGACTTTAACTTTTAGGGCTCCAAAATCACTGCAGATGGTGATTGCAGCCATGAAAATAAAAGACACTTGTTCCTTGGAAGAAAAATTATGACAAACCTAGACAGTGCATTAAAAAGCAGAGACACTACCTTCCTCTCAAAGGTCCATCTAGTCAAAACTATGGTTTTTCCAGTAGTCATGTACGGATGTGAGAGTTGGACCATAAAGAAAGCTGAGCACCAAAGAATTGATGCTCTTGAACTGTGGTGTTGGAGAAGACTCTTGAGAGTCCCTTGAACTGTAAGGAGATAAACCAGTCCATTCTAAAGGAGATCAGTCCTGGGTGTTCACTGGAAGGACTGATGTTAAAGCTGAAACTCCAATACTTTGGCCACCTGATGTGAAGAGGTGACTCATTGGAAAAGACCCTGATGCTGGGAAAGACTGAAGGTAGGAGGAGAAGGGAACCACAGAGGATGAGGTGGTTGGATGATAACACCGTATCAATGGACATGGGTCTGAGTAAATTCTGAGAGTTGGTGATGGACAAGGAAGCCTGGTGTGCTGCAGTCCATGGGGTCGCAAATAGTTGAATATGACTGAACTAAGACTGTTACCAGATAAAAAGTAATCATTGAATTAAAAAAGGGGGGGGGCGGTTAAAGTGAATAAGCCAACAAAGGAGAAAAAAAAAATCAAATAAAATATATTCATTTAATCCAAAGAAGACAGGAAAAGGAGGGGAAGCAGAACAAGTAACAGAGAAGATAAATAGAAAGTAAATAGCAGCCTGACTTAAACTGGAACGTATCAACAATCATATTAAATGCAAATGGTCTAAATACCCCAACTGAGAGGCAGAGATTTTCAGACTTGGGGGTAAGAAGGAGAGCAAGATTCAACTACATGCTGCCTATAAAAAACACATTTCAAATAGACATTAATACGTTAAAAGTAAAAGACTGGGAAAAAAAAAAGTAAAAGGCTGAAAAAAGATATGTCATGCTAACACTAATCAAAACTAAAATGAAACAGCTATATTAATATTAAACAAAGAAATCTGTAACTGACGGAATGTAGGACTAGGAATGAAAGTCACTTTACAACGTTAGAGACATCAAACCATCAAGAGGATATATTCATTCTGAATATGCAGGCACCTATCAAGAGTTTTAAAACACATGGAGAAAAAAAAACTTTAAGAATAAATAGACAATTATATTAGAAAATTTCATCTTTTGTCTTAATAAGTGATAGTACAAGAAGACAGAAAATCAATAAGAATTTAGAAAGAACACATTCATGAACTTGACCTCCTGCTGCTGCTGCTGCGTCGCTCCAGTCGTGTCCGACTCTGTGCGACCCCACAGATGGCAGCCCACCAAGGCTCCCCCGTCCCTGGGATTCTCCAGGCAAGAACACTGGAGTGGGCTGCCATTTCCTTCTCCAATGCATGAAAGTGAAAAGGGAAAGTGAAGTTGCTCAGTCGTGGCCAACTCTTAGCGACCCCATGGACTGCAGCCTGCCAGGCTCGCCCGTCCCTGGGATTCTCCAGGCATAGAAGACAGAAATCAATAAGAATTTAGAAAGAACACATTCATGGACTTGACCTCCTGCTGCTGCTGCTGCGTCGCTCCAGTCGTGTCCGACTCTGTGCGACCCCACAGATGGCAGCCCACCAAGGCTCCCCCGTCCCTGGGATTCTCCAGGCAAGAACACTGGAGTGGGCTGCCATTTCCTTCTCCAATGCATGAAAGTGAAAAGGGAAAGTGAAGTTGCTCAGTCGTGGCCAACTCTTAGCGACCCCATGGACTGCAGCCTGCCAGGCTCGCCCGTCCCTGGGATCTCCAGGCAAAAGTACTGGAGTGGGGTGCCATCGCCCTCTAACAAACACTTAGATGATACTCCACCAAAAAACAATTGGACACACATTGTTTTCTAGCAACACAGCACATTTACCAGGACAGACCATATTATGGATCATAAAACAAATCTCAACAATTTAAAGGGGATCAAGTCATACAAAATATGTTTCTGATGGTAATGAAATTTGAAAGCAACAACAGATGCATGGAAAATCCCCAAATACTTAGAAACTATATGACAGACTTATAATAAGCACTTATGGCTCAAAGAAGACGTCAAAGAACAAATGTATTTTGAACTAAAAGAAAATGGAATACACTGTATCAAAATTTAGGAGATATAGTTAAAATAATACTAGGTAGAAACTTACAGCGCTAAACACCTCTATTAAAAAAGATGACATCTGACAAGGGAATGAACAAAAACACTGCTGTTTCTAACATAGCAAATAATATCTGAGAGTACCTTTGTCGTGTGAATTAAATATATAAATGGAAATAGAAAACAAAATTTGAACTAAATATAGTATATTTTTAAAAAGAAGCTCTGAAATCAATGACTTGTTTTCTATCTTAATAAACCAGGGGAAAAAAAGCAAACAAAACGCTAAGTTAACAGAATAAAGAAAATGTAACTATCCAGAATAGAAATCAACAAAACAGAAAACAAAAAAAGAGAGCAAGTCAATGAAACCCCAGTATCTCTTCCATGAATGTAAGAAGCAAAACATCTGACAAAACTGTAGCACACTGAATCAAGCTCAATCTTTAAGAACAGGACAATGTATCACAACTAAGCTGGCTTTATTTAAGAAATGCAGTGTCAGTTTAATATTCAGAAATCAATGTTATTCACCAAATTAACTTTAAAAAAAGGACAATCATACAGTAATCTCAAAATCCAACAACTATTTTTGATTAAAAAAAGAAAAAACTTTCAGCAAACTAGAAATTCATCTTCCTCAATCAAATAAAGGACAGTGACAAAAATTCCACAGCTATATCATCTTAGTGGTAATTCAATGTTTCTCTCTTTAAAAGAAGATAAGGACATCCTTTCTCAGCACCTCTATTCAGCACTGTGCTCTATATGCACACTGCATTTCACGGAGGTCCCAGCCAACACAGTCAGGTGAGAAGAGATGCAAGGTAAGCAACTGGAAAAGAAGCAGAAAGCTGGCTCTCATCCTAAACAGGATTATCCAGGTAGAAAAGCTGATGGAATATACCGAAAGCTATTAGACTCACAAAGAAGTTTAAGCAAGGTTGCAGAATACAAGCTCAATATACAAAAATCAGTTGGATTTTATATACTAGCAATATAATCATAAACTGAAGCTTAAAAACTATTTATCATAGTATAAATACTTTCATATATCTGACAAAAGATGTGCAAGACTCGACACACTGAAAATTAGAAATATCAGAGAAATTAAAGAAAAATCTAGGTAAGATTTCTGTCAGTTTCCTATTTGCAGAAACTGACAAAAACTGTGTGATACAGTTACGGAAAGTGGTGAAATATCCAGAAGGAAATTTCCGGAAATGCAAAGGACCTAGAGCAGACATCACAATTTTGGAAAAGAAAAAATTGCAGGACTAACACTACCACTATCAGATTTCAATACTTAATTATAAGGCTACAGCAATAAAGGCAATATGGTATTGGCGCCAAAACAGACAAATGCATTAATGGAATAGATTAATGGAAAAGAACAGGAAGTCCATGAACAGACCCACACCACATGGAGACTGATTTTCAACAAATGGATCACAGACTTAAATGTAAAACCCAAAATTATAAAATCTGGAGGGGGAAAGAAAACATGGGAAACCTTTCACATTTTTGGACAGTTTGGAAGTTTTCCAAAAGCATGATCCACAGAAGAACAAATCAGTGAATTAGATTTCATAAAAATTAAAAATATCTGTTCAAAGACACTTAAAGAGAATGAAAAAATAAGCCGTGAATTAGGATAAATTATTTGTAAATCATTTATCTGATAAAGGACTTGAATCCAAATAGATAAAATTCTCAGAACTCAGTAATAAGGAGAAGAAGGGGGGGGGAAGTAGGACCAAGGATTTGAACACTTTACCAAAGAGGACAAATAGAGCGCAAACAAGCCTTCCTAAGACCATGTGAAATACCACTTTCATCAAGAATCTTTTCCTAGTTCCAACCAAAAAAGGATCACTCCCTCCTCTGAATTTCCACCTCTCCTGCAGCATGGATATTTCACCACTTTCCGTAACTGTATCACACAGTTACATAAAGACATACGTCAACTACCTCCATTGAACTACAAACTCCGTGAGTGGAGGAGCCTAGGTCCCTCTGACTATGGGGATGAATAAAGCATTTCTGTTCATTTTATTTTTATTTCAGTTTTATTGAGATATAATTGATATATAACACTGAGTACATTTGTTTGAGAATACATCTTCAGTAGGAAAAATGATCAGATGTTAAGGTTTAATTTTTGTTTACATTCTTTGCAGGAAAAATGATCAGATGTTAAGGTTTAATTTTTGTTTACATTCTTTGCAAGGATTTTAAGACTGTCCAATTAGCATCCACATCTGATTTAACCAGACCCTTAAATAAAAGATATAACAATTAAAGGGGGAAAGTTCCTAGATAATCTGATATAGACTTCTAAAATTCACCTGGATTATTTCTGGTACCATCTTGTGTGTCAGTGCTTTAGGGTCAAGAGGGACGGAGGAAAGAAAGTTTAAAACCCTTATGCTTTAACCAACAGACAGCACAAGGTGAAGAGCATGAGCTGCCACAAAACCAAGTGAAGAGAAGCCAAAGAAAAAAAAAAAAAAAGAAAGAAAACGAGAGCCAGAGCAGGGAAACAGCAGTTCTGACCTTAAGGGAATGACACCAGCTGGCTGAGACGCACAGGCACTGAAACGTCTAAGACACTGGAGCCTTACTCACCGTGACCACCTACACTGGGTTAACAATATACCAGGATGGAGACTTTTGTTCAACTGCTATCTGTTCTTCACACTAAAATGTTCTTCCTTCCTATTCTCTCCAGCTATTTGAATTAAGCCATATTTAAAACCATAACGGAGTTCCATGGGCTTTCTCAAAAGCCTTTCCCAGACTACTCATCCTGTTTCCCGTGTCCCAATCCTCAAAAAGCCTGGGATGTCTTTTTCCTGTACTCTTTCAGATATGTTACTTTCTGTACGACGGTCTTATGTTTTCATCTAAGTCTGCATGAGTTTACTCTTCACCTCTTAAGTTCCTTGAACGAATCATTAAGATTTTAATTTCCTACAGACTCGCTCACCAAACTACTCAATAAAGACAATGTAAAGCAAAGATACTATTAGTACAAGCAATAGTTAAAACATCTGACTTAAATCAGAAAGATAGTAGTAATGAGAGGTGATGAGTAACAACCTGAAGATGAACCGAAGAATACGAATAAGGGGCTTCGAGTTACACTCCTACCTGCTAGACTACATGAGCAGTACCAGATAAATTCTGCCCCAAAACTTGCACCAATTTATTAAACACAAACATGTACCTTTATAAAAGGTCAATCATGAGAAATATCAAATATGCTACTTTTTGCAATGGTATTATTTCTAATCTGAAAAGAAAAATCAATTTTACTGAACAGAGTTTTAGAAAACCTGTGCATAGTGCTGCTCCCTGGGTTATATTTTGACAACACTAAAGTATTTTCTTTTTTGCACTACAAGTATTTAATTAGATAAAAATTTTAAACAATTTACTTATATAATTTAATACACATATTTTGGTTACAGGTATTTAACAAAGCAATCAAATCCTTATTTCCACTTCTGTTCTAAAATCCGCCTGCCCGCAGTGAGTGGGAACTGCTGCAGATCATTAAACACTCATTTATCAATGTCTCTCACCAGGCAACACAATGCAGCAGAATAGCACATAGAAACCATCCTGAACCCCAGCAACAGCAGCTAATTAGCATAGCCTACCACTAAACTGACTCCATATGATTGGAACTGTTAGTCGGAATGCTAGCCAATCAAACTAGGGTATGCAAATAGCCTCTTTTGTTGCCAGGGCAGAGCTACTTCCCAACGTCCAATAGGAAAACAAGCAATAAACAAGAAATGAAATTGAGCTTTGTCACATTTTCAAGTTGCTGTTAACACTTTCAGGGTTAGAGCAAAATTAACAGCAACTGTAAAGGATTAGAATCACATTCTATTTTTCACTCCAAATGAAGTCCAATGGTAACACACAGTATTCTGTAATACAGCTGACGTAGTGTATGTGCTGCAATTTTAACTTTTTACTATACAGTTATGAGGTTTTTTTATCAGAAGCTGCCATCAACATTTTAACTTTTCCCCCCACCTACTCAAAGGCAGGCATTATGTAAATCTCTGTGCATACATTCAAGCATATTCTCATATTAGAGAAATCCTATAAAGCATTTTCATTCTATTAGAAAAAACCTAAACAAAAGGTGGGCGTAACAGAACACCTAGCTCACTGGAAGCCTGAAACAAGCTTGATCAGACTGAAGAGAAATAACGTTATGGTTTTGGTTACAATATATGCAAATATATAATTTCAAAATAATTTAAAAACTATAAGACCCCAAGTTGTTATTAACCTATAGGGCTCAGAATACATAAATTGGGAAATAATGCTCATATCATGGAACCAAGATCAAGATATAAGCACAGTATAAACACATGATATTCAAATGTAAAATTTCTAATAATGAGTAAAACGTTTAAAAAAAAAATCCTGTCAGTACGACTAACAGCTACAAATACAGTCTTAAATACAGTAACTCAGTATACTCTGTATACTAACAGCTACAAATACAGTCTTAAAGAGCATCAGTGTTCTGACAATTCTTAGTGGTTGAGAGAACGTCTTTAATCTCACATATTCAGAGAACTGCTCTGAAACATGTCAAGGAGACACATTTCCCATTTGTGCCTTATGACTGTGTCTTAATAAAAGATAAAGTTTTATTTTACAATAGATCAACTTGTCCCACCTATCCTAGCAATTATCTCCTAAATGGAGTACAGATTCATCCCACACCAAGAAGTCAGAATTTTCAAATATATTTTCCCACAGAATTTCTCCAGAAAGACTTCTAGCATTTGTCAAATATATTGAATTAAGACAAAGAACAGATTTCAAGCATCAGATTAAAAGAAAACAGCATGTTGCTCCTATCTCCACCACTGCAAGTTATCTTCCCCCTTAAGAAAACTAAGCCACTTTTCGAGCATCTCCAAAGCAACCACCACCTATGCTTCTCTCCGAATTTCTACTTAGCAGTTCTGGATGAAAGTCATTTAAAAACTCCAATGAAATCATCAGCTAAAGTCAGCTTCTTAGGGGCAGGAATTTTAAAGCTGGAAGAAACCTTAAAGACCGTCTAATACTGAACCCCTTGTTCCAAAAACAAACTATACTTTTAGAAAACTACCGCATAAGATCTATAGACGAAAATCAGTTCAGTTCAGTCGCTCAGTCGTGTCCAATTCTTTGCGACCCCATGAATCACAGCACGCCAGGCCTCCCTGTCCATCACCAACTCCCATCAAACTCATGTCCATCGAGTTGGCGATGCCATCCAGCCATCTCATCCTCTGTCGTCCCCTTCTCCTCCTGCCCCCAATCCCTCCCAGTATCAGGGTCTTTTCCAATGAGTCAACTCTTCTCATGAGGTGGCCAAAATATTGGAGTTTCAGTTTTAGCATCAGTCCTTTCAATGAACACCCAAGACTGATCTCCTTTAGAATGGACTGGTTGGATCTCCCTGCAGTCCAAGGGACTCTCAACAGTCTTCTCCCACACCACACTTGGAGAAGCATCAATTCTTCCGCGTTCAGCTTCCTTCACAGTCCAACTTTCACATCCACACACGACCACTGGAAAAACCAAAGCCCTTCCACATACACTAACAATATCTGTTATCAGTCAAGTACTAGTAAATCTCATGGTTTGCTACCTGTACGAAAATATATAAAAATATAAATGTTCAAAAAAGGTTAGCTCAGAATCACTCTCAATGCCATCATATGACAAAACCATCCACACTAACCAAGGCTTACTTAAGACAAGGTGAAAAATCACTCTAACTGAAAGACTCAATCTTACTTCCCCCTTCAGATATCATTTGGGTGGGTGCTTAATACTTGGAACCCTTTACAAGCCTCCTTTAATGCGTGTGTGTGTTTAATACGTGGAACCTTTTACAAGCCTCCTTTAATTCCTAAGGGCAAAGGCAAAAGAGAGAACTGAGAGAGAAAGATTTTTAAGTCAATTTCATTCACACTCCTGCCCATAAATTTTTAATATCCTGGTTATTTCTCCCAGGTTCAAGCTTCTTACTTCCATCACATCAATAAACTGATCCTAATCCAGCCCGTCTTCCAATCTACAGCAGTTTAAAAACAAAAAAACATTTTCCATGTAAACAAAGACTGTTCTCATTCCACCTCTTAAAACATTCTCCATATGACAAAATTTTCCATCCGTAAAGAAAAACCAGTAAAACCTTGGCACCTTTCATTTTCGTTTGGGACCTCGAGACACAAGGAAACATCATCTGCCTGGTAACAGATGCTCTGGGCTAAAATATCCTGAATTTAAATGTTGTTCAGTTTATCATCAGTTCTTTAAAAACTGACTTAAATTGTGGAGTTCAGGAAAATATCAATGACTACTACTAATGAGAAATTAAACACTGAAAATGTTTAAAAATAGTTTAATCACTAAATTAGAATCTTCATTACATATGTATTTTAGAAATTCTAGTAAAGAAAATACTAAGTTTTCTAAGTATAGAATCAATCATTTACTTTTTTAAAATATAGTACTCCAGTTATATTGCAAGAAGAAACATATTTGGAAAATATAACTGTTAATTTCTCAAATCTGCAATTAATGATGCTCAAAATATATAAACAGCCTCTAGCCTCTCAATGTGTAACAGGCCATTATTATGACAAGTAATAAGTCATCCAAGATTATCTCAAATGATAAACCACACTGTACCAACAATTTTATATTTTAGGGAGAACTACAATGTAGTTGTATAGTTTTGAAAAATGGAAAGCATTTTCCTTTTTAAATCTGAAGCCATTAATCTGGAAAAATATTCAAAACTTTTGAGCAACTACTTTGGTCTAGTCTGTGACAGTTCACCCCGTGTAAAAGCGAGGTGCCGTCACACTGCCTTGCAGGACCTCCTTTACAGAAAGACGACGTCCAGAGATGTCTGTCCTCTCCAATCTGAGAGCAACCCTGACGCCTTCCCACCCTCCTCCTCCTCATAAATCTGCCTACAAAAGCTGAAGGCCACCGGTTACTTACATCTGGATTATGGACAGAAAGCTTTAAATTTTGCACTATTCTCTACCCCTGGGGATCAACTAATTCACATATGGGAAACGGCCCATCTTCACCCTCCCTCCCCTCCCAAAACAAAAAGAGCCCCCAAAACAAACAAATATGCACTGCTGTATACTAAATACTGTGTATAGTATTTTACTTTTACTATACTTTTACTCCCTCATCAGGTATTGTGGAAATATTAAAAGCTGACTGATCAAGCCTTTATTTAGCTAAATGTTATAATAATTAACGCATACTGCTGAAACAACAACCAAAAAAGATTTTTGCAAATTAACTTTGGGGTTAAAAACTTTCCTTGGATTGTGCTTGAATAAAATAAAAGTAACCGGTTCATCCTTCTTAACCATCCTCACCTATACAAACTGCATTAAGAATTTTCTTTATCAATATCCATGAATATGGAAACAAGTAGACAGATTTCACACATTTAGGGGTTATACTTAGTCTGATTTTTAAAATGAACAATATGAAAAATTCACTTTCAAGAAGCTTGGGGTTCAAAGCACCTGAGATAAGGAGCCATCCTCCAAAGCAGTTGAAACCTAGGGAGCAAGAAGAGGCCACGTGGCGGTAATGGGCAACATGTGGACAGAGAAAACAGTGCTTCCAAATGGTGCGCGCTTAGTCTCTCAGTCGTGTCCAACTCTGAGACCCCATGGACTGTAGTCCGCCAGGCTCCTCTATCCATGGGGATTCTCCAGGCAAGAATACTGGAGTGGGTTGTCATGCCTTTCTCCAGTTGGGATCTTCCAACCCAGGGACCGAACCCAGGTCTCCTATACTGCAGGTAGATTCTCTACCATCTGAGCCACCAGGGAAGCTTCCAAACAGAGCCCAAACCAAAACTCACAAAGGGAGAAACTGAAGTACAGATGTTGACTCTCAAGAGAGCTACTTCTTGCATGTGCAACATTAAGTGCTATACTGTAGGTGGGTAGTAGATGGAAAGTTTTACCGAGATCATGAATTTCACCTACTTCTTAACATTTACTACCAGAGAAGCAAAGAGAGCCACAACTAGAGTAATGCTTGAAAAAATCCTTTAAGACAAACAGCAAGAGAAGTAACAAACACCACACCCAGAAGCTCAGTTTCCTAAATTGAGGCTGGAAAGTGCTTTCAAAAGGAAACATCTACAGCACAGGTGGGCTAAGCATTCTTGTTCACATCCTCCATAATATCTACCAACACAGCAGGTAAAAGTCACAAAAATAAAATCATCAGCAGAGCATGGGAGAGAGATTCACTGCAGTGAGCCGAAAGTTCTGACAGGTTTCTTCAAGACAAAAGGCCAACAGGATCATACCAATAATCAGAAGAGTATCAGAAAGACCCAGAGCCGAAAGCTGACACCAAGAACCACAGCAGAAGCGGCAGGTGCCATCTGGGTGCAAAAGGAAAACTGGACTAGAAAGAAAGATGGGCAGGAGGAGGCCTGACTACCAGACAACTATCTGCTGTGCGGTCAGCCTCTCCCAAGAGCTCAAAGCAGCATCTATCGCAGAGTCAACACATTTAGTCTCAGCCACTCAAACAAAGGACAGTCACCCCCAGGCTGAGGCAAAAAAAAAAAAAAAGCCCTGGAAGACACTACGCCACCTGCCATGGAAGGGCAGGAGCAGCAGAGCTCCACTCTGCTCCCAGGGACCCTCTCACCTGGCAATGAAAGGGTGAGACCCCTCTTGCCAAGACACCCATTCACACCCACTGAACTGAGGCCATCTGCCTGGCATCTCACCACAAACCCCAAACCTGCATTTGCCCCCGCAACTGGAGAGAAGCCGATAATGGCACATGGGGGTCAGATTCTTGAGTGGGGCAACAGAGGTTACAAGTATTTTTTATTAAAATATTATAAAAGAGGGCTTTCTCATAGACCGAACGAAGGTGACAAGTATTGTAAACAATTACTCTGCCTCTGATTTAAAACAAAATTTTCTGCCCAGTGAAAATCGGCAAAGCACACAATTAAATCATTTTTTAAAATCATCATGACATTACATTACACCTCCAATCCCAGTGTTAACATTCCTCCTTTGAGTGGAAGAAGCTTGGTGACATACATCTCCTTCTCTAGGTCCTAATCCACTCAGCAATTTTCCAGTACAGTTTTCCTGTTTTTAATTTTCAACAGAACCTCAAGATAAAAAACCATTGAGCCAATTACAGTTCAGGAAAGGTATGTAAGTGCGCATTCTTGTATGCAACGTCAAAGCCACTGTCTGGCGGACAAAGACTGCGAGACAAAAAGAATGGGAACCAAAGCTCTCGTTTTGTATCTTGGGAAAACAAGAGAAATTGTCTAAAACTGACAGGTCAAGAAAGAGAGATTTAAGTCAATTTTATAAAGTTGTAATAATAACAGAAAAAATTTTAAAAAGAAATAGAAATTGGCAGAAAGAAAAGCACACAGAGCTATTTGATTTCCTCTTTCTCACAGGACAGTCTTTAGTTTCTTAAATAATAAAATAGATCTATAAACACATTCAGTTCAGTCGCTCAGTCATGTCCGACTCTTTGCGACCCCATGAATCGCAGCACGCCAGGCCTCCCTGTTCATCACTAACTCCAGGAGTTCACTCAGACTCACGTCCATTGAGTCCGTGATGCCATCCAGCCATCTCATCCTCGGTCGTCCCCTTGTCCTCCTGCCCCCAATCCCTCCCAGCATCAGAGTCTTTTCCAATGAGTCAACTCTTCACATGAGGTGGCCAAAGTACTGGAGTTTCAGCTTTAGCCATCATTCCTTCCAAAGAAATCCCAGGGCTGATCTTCAGAATGGACTGGTTGGATCTAGTGTTAACATTCCTCCTTTGAGTGGAAGAAGCTTGGTGACATACATCTCCTTCTCTAGGTCCTAATCCACTCAGCAATTTTCCAGTCAGTTTTCCTGTTTTTAATTTTCAACAGAACCTCAAGATAAAAAACCATTGAGCCAATTACAGTTCAGGAAAGGTATGTAAGTGCGCATTCTTGTATGCAACGTCAAAGCCACTGTCTGGCGGACAAAGACTGCGAGACAAAAAGAATGGGAACCAAAGCTCTCGTTTTGTATCTTGGGAAAACAAGAGAAATTGTCTAAAACTGACAGGTCAAGAAAGAGAGATTTAAGTCAATTTTATAAAGTTGTAATAATAACAGAAAAAATTTTAAAAAGAAATAGAAATTGGCAGAAAGAAAAGCACACAGAGCTATTTGATTTCCTCTTTCTCACAGGACAGTCTTTAGTTTCTTAAATAATAAAATAGATCTATAAACACATTCAGTTCAGTCGCTCAGTCATGTCCGACTCTTTGCGACCCCATGAATCGCAGCACGCCAGGCCTCCCTGTTCATCACTAACTCCAGGAGTTCACTCAGACTCACGTCCATTGAGTCCGTGATGCCATCCAGCCATCTCATCCTCGGTCGTCCCCTTGTCCTCCTGCCCCCAATCCCTCCCAGCATCAGAGTCTTTTCCAATGAGTCAACTCTTCACATGAGGTGGCCAAAGTACTGGAGTTTCAGCTTTAGCCATCATTCCTTCCAAAGAAATCCCAGGGCTGATCTTCAGAATGGACTGGTTGGATCTCCTTGCAGTCCAAGGGACTCTCAAGAGTCTTTTCCAACACCACAGTTCAAAAGCATCAAGTCTTCAGCGCTCAGCCTTCTTCACAGTCCAACTCTCACATACATACATGACTTAAAGTGATGTTAAGTAACCAAAGGAAGAATTTGAAAACTGTATATTAAAAGGTATTTTACCACTAAGGAGTGAGAATGAGGAAAAGGAAAATTGCTATTTCATTTTTACTTCCAGAATTAAGTTTTATTAACTATACACCTGTAAAATGAGTAATTAATGCTTAATACAGAAAAAAGGTACAAATCTGATTTTTAACATGTCATTTAAGCATGGCTTAAAAATACTACTACTAGTAAGGGTGAAAAAAAGGTTGATTGTAACCAGAAGGTTCTATAAAAAGCAAGCATTCTATAAATTTTTTAACTTTTATAACTTTATATAAAGCAGATCTAGGTTTCTATTAACAAAATAATAGTTTACATTTTCAAGGATCTACTTTCTGAGTACTTGCTCCCATATTTGTAGATAATGTGAAAAAATGGATGTTAACTTATTTGTACAGCTCCTGAATCTCCAACACAGGCCCACTTAACAATATGGACGTCTACACTTTTTAATAAGACTAGCATTTAAAGGCGGAGAAGGCAATGGCACCCCACTCCATGGAAAATCCCATGGACAGAGGACTCTAGTAGGCTGCAGTCCATGGGGTCGCTAAAAGTCGACACGACTGAGCAACTTCACTTTCACTTTTCACTTCCATACATTGGAGAAGGAAATGGCAACCCACTTCAGTGTTCTCGCCTGGAGAATCCCAGGGACAGGGGAGCCTGGTGGGCTGCTGTCTATGGGGTTGCACAGAGTCGGACCCGACTGAAGCGACTTAGCAGCAGCAGTATTTACAGGACGCAAAGGCTTCAAGCAAGCTAAAGAGGGACCAGGCAACAGTAAGTAGTCTGATGTCAAAGAAAAAGGGAGAAAGCCCACTGAGAGAAGTGCACTATTGAATAATTCCTATGGAGTACTTAAGCCACACTGTCAAAACCTTACGCTGTAACTTTTTACATCAGCTTTTTTAGTTTGGGTTTTCCTTTTAAAGACTCTTACTGCTTAAAAGAAACCAAAATTTACTTTAACAAACTTTTAAAATAATGGCCAACTTGATCCATTTTCTAAAACTATGAAAACCAAACTCCATCAAAGTATTCCTACACTCAAAACAAATATTTTATTTCACTTGAATCTACAATTCAAATCTGTCAATAATACACTTTCTTTACCACTCATATGTGCTTGTTTAAGAACACGTTTGTTTTTCTGGAATTGAGCTGCAGGAGTTGCTTGTATATTTTTCAGATTAACTGTCAGTTGCTTCATTTGCTATTATTTTCTCCCATTCCAAAGGCTGTCTTTTCACCTTGCTTATAGTTTCCTTTGTTGTGTAGAAGCTTTTAATTTTAATTAGATCCTATTTGTTTATTTTTGCTTTTATTTCCAGTATTCTGGGAGGTGGGTCATAGAGGATCCTGTTGTGATTTATGTCGGAGAGTGTTTTGCCTATGTTCTTCTCTAGGAGTTTTATAGTTTCTGGTCTTACGTTTAGATCTTTGATCCATTTTGAGTTTATTTTTGTGTGTGGTGTTAGAAAGTGTTCTAGTTTCATTCTTTTACAAGTGGTTGACCAGTATTCCCGGCACCGCTTGTTAAAGAGATTTGTCTTTAATCCATTGTATATTCTTGCCTCCTTTGTCGAAGATAAGGTGTCCATAGGTGGGTGGATTTATCTCTGGGCTTTCTATTTTGTTCCATTGGTCTATATTTCTGTCTTTGTGCCAGTACCATACTGTCTTGATGACTGTGGCTTTGTAGTAGAGCCTGAAGTCAGGCAGGTTGATTCCTCCAGTTCCATTCTTCTTTCTCAAGATTGCTTTGGCTATTCGAGGTTTTTTTTATTTCCATACAAAATGTGAAATTATTTGTTCTAGCTCTGTGAAAAATACCGCTGATAGCTTGATAGGGATTGCATTGAATCTGTAGATTGCTTTGGGTAGTAAATGTCTATTTATTTCTTTGGGCCCAATCAAAAAATGGGCCAAAGAATTAAACAGACATTTCTCCAAAGAAGATATACAGATGGCTAACAAACACATGAAAAGATGCTCAACATCACTCATTATCAGAGAAATGCAAATCAAAACCACAATGAGGTACCATTTCACACCAGTCAGAATGGCTGTGATCCAAAAGTCTTTGACTGTGGCTTTGTAGTAGAGCCTGAAGTCAGGCAGGTTGATTCTTCCAGTTCCATTCTTCTTTCTCAAGATTGCTTTTGGATAATTTCTTTTTGTCTCAGTTCAGTTGCTTAGTCATGTCCAACCTTTTGCGATGCTATGGACTGCAGCATGCCAGGCTTCCCTGTCCACCACCAACTCCCAGAGCTTGTTCAGACTCATGTCCATTGAGTTGATGATGCCATCCAACCATCTCATCCTCTTTCTATCTAAACTCCTGCTATTAGTTGAAACTGAAGAACAAATAAATTTGAATAACGCAATCTCTTTGGATTTCCTAAATCTAGGAATGGAAATTCAGGATTTAAATAGCAGCGTATTTGTAGTATATTCATTTATTTATTTACTTTTAATATTTTCTTGGTTGTACCATGCAGCATATGGGATCTTAGTTCCCTAGCCTGGGATTAAATCTACGCCCCTTGTAGTGAAAGTGCAGAGACCCAGCTACTAGCCAGCCAAGGAAGTGTTCCTGGGTTCTGTTTTTTCGTTTGTTTCAATTTGGTTGTGCTGGGTCTTTGTTGTTGCGCACCAGCCTTCTCTAGTTTTGGTGATCAGGGATTGCTCCTTGTTACAGTGCATGGGCTTCTCGTTTTGGTGGCCACTCTTGTTGTGGAGCACAGACTCTACGGTGCATGGGCCTCAGGAGTTGCAGCACGGGAGCTCAGTAATTGTAACTCCTGGGCTCTAGAGCTTGGGCTCAGTAGATGTGGCACACGGGCTTAGCTCCTCCACAGTAGGTCGAATCTTCCCAGACCAGGGATCAAACCCATGTCCCCTTCATTGGCAAGTTGATTTCTATCCATTGTACCACCAGGAAATCCCCTGGTTCTGCTTTTTAAAGAAAGTTTTGTTCTGTTCCTTGCCATGTAGGTTCAATATTTTAGATTAAAAAATTCTATATAATAAAATATGAAGTTTATATTTTAATCAGTTGGTATTTAGGAGAGAGCTCCCAAGACATATGGTATATTAAATGTATTGTATGACAAATTTAAACTTTTAAATATGAGTAGCTCTATTTTTTAGTAATTTAGTTTTACATAATTGGCATGTTAAGAACTAAGGAAAAATATTTTCTGTCAAGTGACCAATTTGACAAAAATCTATTAGCTTTACAAAGACCAATACAATTTTTAAAATACCCAGCACCCACTGTAAGATTTCAATAAAGAAAACAAAACAAATTTGATTTTAGTAACAAAACACTTTTTAAAAAAGTGAAAATAAAAATTTGAAAATAAAAATTCCATATTCACTTCTGGTATAACAAAGGCTTTTATCACTATTTGACTTATATGACTATCATATTTTTTTTTCTCAAATTTGACTTAAAATGTGTGTGAAAATATCTGAAAAATATCAATGATGATTCTCTGGTATTCCAACATAGTTTTTCAGAGTCAGAGGTGACAATATATATGAAATGTCAAGGACATTTTGAGATTTGTGAGGTTTCAAAATGTTGAAATATGACTGAAAACTGCAATAATATTTGTATGGGATTGGAAAATAGGAAAATAATTTAATGTTTTCTCTCTCAGCAAGAATTCTATCACTAGAGTTCCCTTCCATTAAGCAAAAACATAAGTTTTTCTCTAGACCAACAGACACGTTTGGACCTCTATCTAGGCTATGCAGATTTCAGATAAGCTTATACTTACATGTAATGTATCTATCACCTACTTCTCAACATCTCCTAAACTCTCACAGCATCCACCCGTCTCAACTAATGCCCCATCCCACTCCGTTTTTTAGTGGAAAAAAAAAAAATCCTTTCATTACATGTATATGGTTTACCTACAGCCACCTTTTCCTTGCCTCCTGCATCAAAATTGACTTTGTTTCTGCCTGGATCCTTTGGGTTGTCACCTTGCTAAGAATGCCACTCCCCTCTCCTACATCAGCTCTATCAAGATATGCCATCCCCAAATACGCCTTTTTGGTATATTATTTTGAGCCGAAGGCACTTAAGAAACAGCAGATGCAGGAAGAGCTCTTTGACTCCTTTTTTTCTACCTAAAAACAGGCCATAAAATTTCCCAAGAGAAAGGTGTTTTCCACGTATCAGGAAGAGAAGAAAACCTTTTTCACCATAGACTGGGAATCAATGCTGAAATGGATCTCTACAAACTTACTAAATAAAATAACTCATCTATTTCAACCTGCCCCCATACCTGTCATAGCCACTTTCTTATAATTTACTATACCAGCTCAAACCTCTTTGTCATTTCTTCACAAGTTTATTGTGTCTTTGTCTAAAAGGTATAAAAACTTTATAATCTGGTCACTTCTTCATATCTAAAGTCTCTTGTGAAGGGCCCATGCGCATGTAAAAATTTAACAAAACTTGTATGCTTTTCTTCTGCTCATCTAAATGTCAGTTTGATTCTGAGGTTGAACCCAGAGGGTAGAGGAGAATTTCCCCCCTCTCCAAACCCATCAGCTTCAAAACATGTCTCAACTCATACTTTAAATCATTCCTCTTGACTCAACATTTACCCTTCAGCCACTATTCCATTTTGCCATTCTCCCTCACAGCAAAACTTGAATTTTTCTTCAGCAGTGGTCTTCAAAGTTTTTGTTTGTTTGTTTGTTTTTGCCTGCCCTGGGAGATTTGGTAAAGCTATGTACCCCCTTGGCACATAACTTTTCAGTTTTTAGTTTCCCCTTAAAAAACATTTTTAGTTTGACATTTAAATTTTCTCATGCTGTTTATATAGTTGGAAAGGCTGTAATTTCCAGAATATTGTATGTATTGGTGTTTTAACACTGCCACATCGTTCTTTAAAATATATTCAGGGGACGACCAAGGATGAGATGGCTGGATGGTATCACGGACTCGATGGACGTGAGTCTGAACTCCAGGAAATGGTGATGGACAGGGAGGCCTGGCGTGCTGCAATTCATGGGGTCACAAAGAGTAGGACAAGACTGAGCGACTGAACTGAACTGAATTGAACATCTAAATATGATTCTCATCATTCACTAAAAAACCAAAAACAATTTAAAAAGCTCATCTTTAGACACAAATTTTATTAAAATCAATAAAATTATTAATTTTAAAAATAATTATTCATTATTTTAAATCCCTAGTTCTAATTTACTTCCCTCACAGAATTTTACCCTAATATATCTTTTGCTTCAAAGTATTTTATTAATTACCTATCATACTTCTTTGAAAAACAGTATACAGTTTACAGTTTTCCTGTGACTCAGTTCAGTTCAGTTGCTCAGTCGTATCCGACTCTTTGCGACCCTATAAATCGCAGCATGCCAGGCTTCCCTGTCCATCACCAGCTCCTGTGACTAAGAAGTTCCTGTGACTAAGAAGCCTCTAAAAGTTAAAACAGTGTCTCGTAGGTTCATTGTAATTATTAAAACATAACACAGCAAAATCACACTAAAATAAAATTTTATTAGAAATGCTATCTTTTTTATGTCAAATTGACATATTTATTTGTTGATTTTTTACTTTACAATATTGTATTGGTTTTGCCATACATCAACATGAATCTGCCACAGGTATACACGTGTTCCCATCCTGAACCCCCTCCCTCCTCCCTCCCCGTACCATCCCTCTTTATTTGCCTACACCAGGTCTTAGTTGAGGCATGCAGGATCTTTAGTTGTGGCCTTCAAACTCTTAGTTAGAGCATGTTGAATGTAGTTCCCTGACTAGGGATCAAACCCAGACCCCCTGCATTGGGAGCCTTAGCCACTAGACCACCAGAGAAATACTGGAAATTCTATCTTAATGAAATGAGTAGGTTTTTGTTTTTTTTTGGCTTACATATTTTCTCTCATTTTTTGTCTTTTTTGGCTGCATGGTTTGTGGGCTGTTAGTTCCATAACCAGGGAACAAACCTGGTCCCTCAGCAGTGAAAGCTTGGAGTCCTAACCACTGGATCACCAGTAATTTTCCTGATTGGCTTATGTTTTTGAGCATAGCTTACTGCTCAGAATGCTGGGCTCAGCATCAGTTTACATTCCAATTTTTCATTTTTATGTGGTAAGAAGCTGGTTCACATTACTAAGTAGAAGTAGAGAAATTGATACAGCAATATCAATCATTTCATTGGACTCTTAAATTAATGCCCCAAAAGACTCTTGTACTGTCATCACATTGTTATCTGTCATCTTCAATTTGGTTGAAAGGAAAGACTATGAAAACACCCAATGTTCAAAATAACTTTGAATGTCTGGACTGAGGAGAGTCTTCCAAGCAGGCACTGTTGGGTCCTGGCTGCAGTCAACAGTTTCTGCTTTTTCAATTCATTGTTCAGTGTTGTAAACTGTCCCCTTTTCTTGTCATCCTCAGACATTTTACATCCTGGGCAACATGCTGTTGTTATACAGAGATGTATGGCTTCTTTTGTAAGAAAGGAAAAGCAGTGACTGTGAAAGCTGTCATTCCTAGACATGGGAAAGGGGAAGCTGTACCCGCAACACAGGCTTGCTCTTGGGAAGAGTGTTTTCAGGAAAACACAATTTTAGAAAAGAGTTCATATGAAACTGAGGACCTGAAAATTGGTCCCTTGGAAAGTCTTTGTGTACCCTAGTTTGAAGGCCACTGGTATACACATGCTTTTTCTACTGATTCTTAAAAATCCACCCTAATTGTGCCTCTGTCCCCATAGGCCACTGAACATGCTTTAACAATGGCCATCAACAATATCCACTTTACTAAATTCCAATAAACATCACCTAAGAAATAGTTAAAGCTTCAGGAAAAAAGATAAAAAGAAATTCTAATGTGGAAGTCTGATCCAAAGTAGCTATTAAAGCATTTACCCTCACAGTGGTCAAATACAGTAAGCGCATTTTATAACTAAACATTAATAAAGACCAGGACACAGAATACACTGGTTTAGGGACAGGTCTCTTGGTCTAACTGGCTCCAACCAGGAGTGTCGTGGTGGTGCAAAGCTGCATTTACACAGCCATGGCTTCAGTCCATTTTCTGAAATAAGCTGTCCTATTAGAGCTTTGGTGAAGCATCTGGCTAGGTATGGACAGCTTCTGAAATGGTAGGAAAAGCTGAGCACTTCAAAGAAACCTTTGGCTCAGCATCACCATCTCCCCCACTTCATAGCAGGTACTGTCTGACATTCCAAACTTATTTAGAAAGATAAATTTAAAATACGAAGGTAATGCTTGGCAGGACTTATTTTAAAAATTCTCTGGTCCCTAAAGAAACTTCTTCGGGCCATATATAACCAGCTATTGAACACAAGATGCTTTGCAGGGTAAGGAGAGTGGAGCTAACATTATAGCCTATTGGGGAAACCAGTCTTTGAGCATCCAGAAACACCTCTCTAAGGATTTAGTTTAAAGACCTTGGGCACTGTCTCCAGAGCTTTCAAAAAGTCTCACAAAATGCAGAAACATGACTGGTGCAGCATCCTTTTTGGAGTCAATGGTACCTTTCGGTAAGGTTTAATTCTCCATCTCAACCAAACTGGAAAAGCATCTTTTTCTCTGTGAATAATAGATTCCCTCCACCCCCACTTCCCAGCCTTTTCTTTCTGCGCGTCTCTTTCTCTGTCTAGTAAGTATATAGTTTACTGTTAAACTCCTGACACGTTTTAAAATCCTTTATCATCTATTTCGTCCTCAATATAAAGCATCAATTTGAAACACTCGCTTTAGATACTGTTTAGAGAGGCTGTGATGAATACCCGCTGATGTGATGCAATGGGGTTTTTTGTTTGTTCAAGAGCCATGGGAAGAAGTCTGGTTTTGTAGTGGAATTCCTTCTTCAAGTCGGGGACGTTTTCCAACAGCAGGTGGCCAGGTGACGCTCACAGCGTCCGCAACGCACACGTGCAAACGCCTTCAGTTTTTTGTGGGAAATGTCCCAGTAGGGCGGGCTTAGGAGCATGCGCAACAGATGTTCCGTTAGGAAGCCGCTGAGCACGCGCGCAGACATCCGGATTGGGGAGACTCTTCCGAGCATGCGCTGTCGGGTCCTGGCTCCTGAACCGCGACAGGAGAATCGTGTGTAGCTCACGGGCCCCCTTTGACCGGATTCCAGACTCCTGGAAGAAAGGCTGATATATTTGTTTTTATGACTGGAGTTTAAACATCTGTTTTCCTTCTTGAATAATTCCCCCTCCCCCCCAATCCAAATATATATTGAATACTCATTGTAAAATATCTAACAATTTACATTCAAAACCTACTAGAAAAATAGGCAAAGGACCGGGGGACAAAGACTTCACAGAAAAATGATTACAAATAGGCCTCAAACATACAAAAAGATGTTTAGCATCAGTTGTAATGAAAAAGTGAGTGTCCTCTTTGCGGCCCCATGGACGGTAGCTAGCCAGTCTCCTCTGTCCATGGAATTCTCCAGGCAAGAATACTGGAGTGGGTTGCCATTCCCTTTCTCCAGGGGATCTTTTAGACCCAATGATCAAACCCAGGTATCGTGAATTGCAGGTGGATTCTTTACCAATGTAGCCACCAGGGAAGCTGCACGGACAAAGTTACTGTTATGTACTTATTGGCTTGGCAAACAAGGAAATGTCTGGAGACATGCTCTGTAAGAGGATATGGGGAAACAGGCACTGCCTCAGTGCAGATGAAAGAGGAGAATGTCACAACCCTTAGTGTTTACCAAACTGTAGGTGTATTTACATTTTGATTCAACTAAATCCGTCTTTGAGGAATTCTTACTATAGACACAATTGCTTACATGTGAAATAATGTATGAGGCTGTTGGTTGTAATTAGGTTGAAAATTACCCAAATAACCATCAGAGGGCTGATTTTAAAAACTATAATGCATATGGAGAGTGGAGCATTATGCAGCTGTGAGAAAGAATGAGGAAGTTCCCTGTGTACTGATATGGAAAGATCTCCAGGATGTCTTGAGCTTTTTAACTTAGCAAGTAAGATATGCCTTTTGTGTAGGAGAGGAAAATAAGATTTTATGATCCTTTCTTGTTTCCACATAAATAAATTTTGGGAAGATACACAGGAAACAATTATAATTTCTTGTGAGTTGGAAGGCAAGACAAGGTGAGGGACTTCTGATGCATGTGTTATATAATTTATTGGTTTTTGAACCAGGTGAATGTTATCCATTAGAAGTAAAAAAAATTATAACTTTAAAATATTCAGATATATGTACTATTAATAAGACAAAGAGCTTTGCTTTTAAAGAACCCTTTTCCAGGACTTCCCTGTGGTCTAGTGGTTAGGAATCCACCTGCCAATGCAGGGGAGACAGGTTTGAGCTCTGGTCCAGGAAGATCCCACATCCTAAAGGAGATCGGTCCTGGGTGTTCACTGGAAGGACTGATGCTGAAGCTGAAACTCCAATACTTTGGCCACCTGATGTGAAGAGCTGACTCATTGGAAAAGACCCTGATGCTGGGAAAGATTGAAGGCAGGAGAAGGGGACAACAGAGGATGAGACGGTTGGATGGTATCACTGACTCGATGGACATGAGTTTGGGTAAACTCCGGGAGTTGGTGATGGACAGGGAGGCCTGGCGTGCTGCAGTTCATGGAGTTGCAGAGTTGGACACAACTGAGTGACTGAACTGAACTGATACAGTATCTATCTTTTTATGTCTAGCTCCTTTCACTCAACAGAATGTTTTAAACCTGTATCTGTGTTGCTTGGTGTATCAGTAGTACATTCTTTTTATTACATAGTATTCCATTATATGACTGTTCCACAGTTTGTTTATTCATTTTCCAGTTGTTAGATGTTGCTCTTCCCCCAGTTATATTTTACTATTATGAATAGAGCTGGTATGTTATGAACAATTTTGTACATCTTTTTTTTTTAAGATGTACAGTTATTTCTCTTTATCCCACCATACTCTTGGAAGATCTGTTTGGATGGCTTACATAGTAAAACATTCTAAGAGAGAAACAATGACCTTGACTTTTTCAAGTTCTTAAATTCAGTAACAATTAAAAAAAAACAACCTAAAACGAAGAGTTACAAATATGTAGAGATAACTGAAATAATCAGTTTACAGAAAATTATAATTTTCCAATCCTAAGAAAATTTTCAAGAAAACTTGCAAATCCAATGATTTTCTTTCTTCAAGGCACTTGCAAATCATTAGCAACTTCTGGATCAGGTGAAGCAATGCTGCTGCTGCTGCTGCTGCTAGTCGCTTCAGTCGTGTCTGACTCTATACAACCCCATAGCTGGCAGCCCACCAGGCTCCCCCATCCCCGAGATTCTCCAGGCAAGAACACTGGATTGCCATTTCCGTCTCCAATGCATGAAAATGAAAAGTGAAAGTGAAGTCACTCAGTCGTGTCTGACTCTTAGAAACCCCATGGACTGTAGCCCACCAGGCTCCTCCATCCATGGGATTTTCCAGGCAAGAATACTGGAGTGGGGTGCCATTGCCTTCTCTGCAGGTGAAGCAATACGTGCACACAAATATTTGGTTTCTTTATGCTGGTTGTAATTGCACCAGGGGGACAAACAGCAACATGTGCCGTGGCTGAGACACTCTCAAACCACAGATCCAGTGCCTTCTGTTGACTACTTCAGCCTTCTTCGGTGATCTTATTCTTTTCCTTTACTTCTCGGCTACTCAGAGTGTGATCCTCAGACCAGGAGCATCAGTTTCACTTAGAAGCTGCATTATTTAGTTTCTGTTGTGTGACAATTTATCCCAATATTTATCAGCTTAAAATAACACACTTGGATGGTGTTGGGGAAACAGGTTATTCACATGCAAAAGAATGAAATTGGACACTTATCCTACACCATCATGTGCCGTGGCTGAGACACTCTCAAACCACAGATCCAGTGCCTTCTGTTGACTACTTCAGCCTTCTTCGGTGATCTTATTCTTTTCCTTTACTTCTCGGCTACTCAGAGTGTGATCCTCAGACCAGGAGCATCAGTTTCACTTAGAAGCTGCATTATTTAGTTTCTGTTGTGTGACAATTTATCCCAATATTTATCAGCTTAAAATAACACACTTGGATGGTGTTGGGGAAACAGGTTATTCACATGCAAAAGAATGAAATTGGACACTTATCCTACACCATACACAAAAAGAATTTCAAAATATATTAAACACTTGAAAATCTTAAGCTGTTAAAATTAAAATTCTTAAGGGAAAATCTTCATGACACTAGTCTTGGCAATGATTTATTGAATATGATGCCAAAAGCACAGGCAGTGAAATAGAAAATAGACAAGTAGGACTACATCAAACTAAAAAACTTCTGCCTAGCAAGAGCAAGAGCAAGGCTGTATATTGTCACCCTCTTTATTTAACTTATATGCAGAGTACATCATGAGAAACGCTGGACTGGAAGAAACACAAGCTGGAATCAAGATTGCCGGGAGAAATATCAATAACCTCAGATATGCAGATGACACCACCCTTATGGCAGAAAGTGAGGAGGAGCTAAAAAGCCTCTTGTTGAAAGTGAGAGAGGAGAGTGAAAAAGTTGGCTTAAAGCTCAACATTCAGAAAACGAAGATCATGGCATGTGGCCCCATCACTTCATGGGAAATAGATGGGGAAACAGTAGAAACAGTGTCACACTTTGTTTTTTTGGGCTCCAAAATCACTGCAGATGGTGACTGCAGCCATGAAATTAAAAGGCGCTTACTCCTTGGAAGAAAAGTTATGACCAACCTAGATAGTATATTCAAAAGCAGAGACATTACTTTGCCGACTAAGGTCCGTCTAGTCAAGGCTATGGTTTTTCCTGTGGTCATGTATGGATGTGAGAGTTGGACTGTGAAGAAGGCTGAGCGCCGAAGAATTGATGCTTTTGAACTGTGGTGTTGGAGAAGACTCTTGAGAGTCCCTTGGACTGCAAGGAGATCCAACCAGTCCATTCTGAAGGAGATCAACCCTGGGATTTCTTTGGAAGGAATGATGCTAAAACTGAAGCTCCAGTACTTTGGGCACCTTATGCGAAGAGTTGACTCATTGGAAAAGACCCTGATGCTGGGAGGGATTGGGGGCAGGAGGAGAAAGGGACGACCGAGGATGAGATGGCTGGATGGCATCATTGGAAGAAACACAAGCTGGAATCAAGATTGCCGGGAGAAATATCAATAACCTCAGATATGCAGATGACACCACCCTTATGGCAGAAAGTGAGGAGGAGCTAAAAAGCCTCTTGTTGAAAGTGAGAGAGGAGAGTGAAAAAGTTGGCTTAAAGCTCAACATTCAGAAAACGAAGATCATGGCATGTGGCCCCATCACTTCATGGGAAATAGATGGGGAAACAGTAGAAACAATGTCACACTTTGTTTTTTTGGGCTCCAAAATCACTGCAGATGGTGACTGCAGCCATGAAATTAAAAGGCGCTTACTCCTTGGAAGAAAGTTATGACCAACCTAGATAGTATATTCAAAAGCAGAGACATTACTTTGCCGACTAAGGTCTGTCTAGTCGAGGCTATGGTTTTTCCTGTGGTCATGTATGGATGTGAGAGTTGGACTGTGAAGAAGGCTGAGCGCAGAAGAATTGATGTGTTTGAACTGTGGTGTTGGAGAAGACTCTTGAGAGTCCCTTGGACTGCAAGGAGATCCAACCAGTCCATTCTGAAGGAGATCAACCCTGTGATTTCTTTGGAAGGAATGATGCTAAAACTGAAGCTCCAGT
The DNA here is from genome assembly GCA_006408695.1 of Aepyceros melampus. Taxonomy (NCBI): domain Eukaryota; kingdom Metazoa; phylum Chordata; class Mammalia; order Artiodactyla; family Bovidae; genus Aepyceros; species Aepyceros melampus. The sequence continues at coordinate 62,938 of SJXQ01007972.1, read as the reverse complement.
ACTTTGGCCACCTTATGCGAAGAGTTGACTCATTGGAAAAGACTCTGATGCTGGGAGGGATTGGGGGCAGGAGGAGAAAGGGACGACCGAGTATGAGATGGCTGGATGGCATCACAGACTCAATGGACGTGAGTCTGAGTGAACTCTGGGAGTTGGTGATGGACAGGGAGGCCTGGCGTACTGCGATTCATGGGGTCGCAAAGAGTCGGACACGACTGTGCAACTGAACTGAGCAAGAGCAATAATCATCAGCGTGAAAGGCAACATACAGAAAGGGAGAAAAATATTTACAAACCATGTATCTGATAAGAGATTAATATCCAAAATATATAAGGTACTATTGCAACTCAATGACAAAACAAAACCACTACCAATGACAAAACTTATTAGCTCAACATCACTAATCAGGGAAAGGCCAATCAAAACCACAATGAAACATCACTTCACACGTTAGGATGGTCAGTATCAAGCAGTCAGTCAACAAGGGTTGGCAAGGTTGTAGAGAAACTGGAATATTTGCACACTGTTGGGTAGGAATGTGAAATGTGCAGTTGTTGTGAAAAACAGTATGGAAGTTCCTAAAAAGTTAAAAATAAGACTACCATTTTTGTTCTTAATTTTGTCACTAAGTTGTGTCCAATCCTTTTGCAACACCATGGACTGTAGCCTAACAGGCTCCTCTATCCATGGGATTTCCCAGGCAAAGAATATTGGAGTGGGTTGCCATTATCTTCCCCAGGGCCCAAGTCTCCTGCACTGGCAGGCCGATTCTTTATCACTGAGCCACGAGGGGAGCCCGAGACTACCATATGATCCAGCAATCCCATTTCTGGGTATTTACCCAAAAGAATTCAATCAGGATCTTGAAGACATATTTTCATTCTCACACTTATTACAGCATTTTTCAACAGCCAATAGGTATGGAAACCACCTAAATGTCTATTGTCCAATGAATGGATAAAAAAATGTGGTATATACGGACAGTGGAATATTATTCAGCATGAAAAAAGCAGGAAATTCTGCTATATGTGACAAAATGAACTTTGAGGACATTATGCTAAGTCACAGGAGGATAAATACCGCATGATTCCACTTACATGAGGTGCGTAGAAGAACCAAACTCTTAGAAGCAAAAAGAATGGTGACTGCCAAGGGCTTGGAGGAGGAGAAATTGGACATTAAAGTACAACATGTAAAAAGTTTCAGTTAAAAAGTAAAAATTCTAGAGATCTGCTGTACAACATTGTGTTTATAATTAACAATACTGTACTGTACACTTAAAAATTTGTTAAGAGGGTAGATCTTATGTTAAATATTTTGAGCATTATTTTCTTAAAAGTATTTTCTAACAGGTCAATCTGTAGATCTAATTTGGCTAACAGCAGTTTACTGTCAGGAGCATGATCCCCAAGGGTATTGTGACTCTTCAATCTCAGGACAAGGGACCATCATACTAAGTACTCAAAGATAGATACTGCACAAATGGAAACAAAATTACATCCATAATTTTATGGATGCATTTCCACAATAGGCAAAGTCACTTCAGTTGTGTCCAACTCTTTGCGACTGTGTGGATTGTAGTCTGTCAGACTCCTCTGTCCATGGGATTCTCTAGGCAAAAATACTGGAGTGGATTGCCATGCCCTCCTCGAGGGGATCTTCCTGACCCAGGGATAGAACCTGGATCTCCTGTGGCTCCTGCATTGGCAGGTGGGTTCTTTAGAACCACTAATAAGTGTTTTTAATTCCCAAAGGAGAGAGCGATATCTTACTTATGTAATTTCTAAAAAAAAATTGTTCTCTGAGAAATCTGACATAGTTTTGGCTTAAAACTGAAAATATATCTATTACTTAGAACAACAGAGAATGAAAAGCATATAATGAGAAAGAAGGCAATTTCCAAAAGATTGACACCACCCTTCTGTAAGTAGCACATTTCTCACTAGAGGGAGCTCAGGACCCACTGATTAATGGCTAGAGAGGCTAACTAAAATGTCATTTCACTGTGGGATAAATGATTTGTTTGAGTAAATATGACATCAATATCTAAAACCTGGGAATATTTCATATGCCAATTTTCTTTCAATTATTAATCTCTACAATTTTAAATTATATGAGATGAATAATGCAAAGTTTCCTAATAACCTTTTATTAATTTAATAAATTAGCATTAGTATTAATGGCAACCCACTCCAGTATTCTTGGGTAGAGAATCCCATGAACAGAGGAGCCTGGCAGGCCACAGTGTGTGGGGTTGCAAAGAGTCAGACATGACTAGGGAATCTCTGTCTTATTATTGCTCTTTAAATCAGAAGCTGTTCCCTTCTCCAGGGGATCTTCCTGACTCAGGGATCCAACCCAGGTCTCCCACATTGCAGGCAGATTCTTCACGGCTGGGCCATAAGGGAAGCCCAAGAATACTGGAGTGGGTCGTGTGAAGAGAGACACGACTGAAGCAGCTGAGCACATACGAAGACTAGTGAACAGGTGTTCATAGCAGTTTTGTGTGTAACAGTAAACAAACAAAACCCCCCAGATATTCATCAACAGATAAATGAATAAGCACATTTTATACACACATACTGGCTTTTCCAGTAGTCATGCAGATGTGAGAGTTGGACCATAAAGAATGCTGAGCACTGAAGAATTGATGTTTTGAATTGTACTGGAGAAGACTCTTGAGAGTTCCTCAGACTCAGTCAATCCTAAAGGAAATGAACCCTGAATCTTCATTAGAAGGACATATGCTGAAGCTGAAGCTCCAATACTTTGGCCACCTGATGAGATGAGCTGACTCATTGGAAAAGACCCTGTTGCTGGGAAAGACTGAGGGCAAGAGCATAAGGGGAAGACAGAGGATGAGATGGTTGAATGGCATCACCGACTCAATGGACATGATCTGAGCCAGCTCGGAGATAGTCAAGAAGAGGGGATCTCGGTGTGCTGCCATCCATGGGGTTGCAAAGAGTTGAATACAACTTAGCAACTAAACAACATAGCAACAACAATACATACATACAATGTAAAAATACTTTGCAATGAAAAGGAATGAATAACTGATGCATGAAAGCATAGATGAATCTCAAAATAATTGCGTTGAGTGAAAAAAAGACAAAAGAGTACATACTGTAAAAGTGCATTTACATAAATACCTAGAAAATGCAAACTAATCTATAGTGACAGCAGATCAGAGGCTACCTGGGGATGGAGAGGATGTGGGGAAGAACGAGCGAGAGAGATAACAGAGGGCAGTGAAGATGTTCAGTCTCTTGATTCTGGTGACAATTTCATAGCAAAACATCAAAGCGTACACTGGACAACTGTGAAATTTATTGTATGTCAATTCTACCTCAATAAAGCTGTTAAAATTTGGAAATGAGAAAAAACAATAAGATAGTATTGTAAATGGGGGCTTCCCTTGTAGCTCAGCTGGTAAAGAATCCACCTGCAATGCAGGAGACCCCAGTTTGACTCCTGGGTCAGGAAGATCCCCTGGAGAAGGAATAGACTACCCACTCCAGTTTTCTGGCCTGGAGAATTGGACCATATAGTTCATGGGGTTGCAAAGAATTGGTATGGTGGGGGCAAATAAGATGTATGCTGTTATTCATGCTCTCTTGGGGAAAAAAATTCCCAGTGTTCATGAGACAGAGCAAATGATACAAGGCAGTGATGATTATGGGTACCTGGAAAGGCTTTTTGTTCCCTCGTTGCTCTTTATCTATTTCTATAGGTAATTCTGTGGGGTTGTCTTTATCTCTGCACTTCTTTTTAAACAACAACCATTTTTTCTGATACATATTGTTTTCTTCTGGACCAAAGTATTTAACCAGGCTTGATTGAAGCTTTGATGCCTGGAAGCAACCATTTGATTTTTATTTGTGCACCTATCATTTATGTGCAGATTTTGCTGTGTAGATTTTTATCTCTGCACTTCTTTTTAAACAACAACCATTTTTTCTGATACATATTGTTTTCTTCTGGACCAAAGTATTTAACCAGGCTTGATTGAAGCTTTGATGCCTGGAAGCAACCATTTGATTTTTATTTGTGCACCTATCATTTATGTGCAGATTTTGCTGTGTAGATTATACTGCTTAGCTTTCAAAGACAATCTCAGATACACCCATACCTGACTTGTTGTTGCTGTTGTTCTTTTTTTTTTTTTGTCTGTTTGTGTCAAATAAACAAAATAGTCACAACCTAGAGGTTGAGAGCTATGTTTTATTTGGTGGGAATTTTTAGGTCTTCAAGCCCAAAAGACAGCTTCTCAAGTAGCCCTAAAAGAACTGCTCTAAGGAGGTGGGGGAAGGAGTCAGATTTGAATTGATCCTCAGTGATCAATGAGGAATGATTGCTCAGAGAAAAACAATAGAATGGGAAACACTTGAGATCTCTTCAAGAATATTAGAGATACCAAGGGAACATTTCACTCAAAGATGGGCACAATAAAGGAGAGAAACAGTATAGAACTAACAGAAGCATAAGATATTAAGAAGAGGAGGCAAGAATATACAGAACTATATGAAAAAGATCTTAATACCCAGATAACCATGATGATGTGATCACTCACCTAGAGTCAGATATCCTGAAATGTGAAGTCAGTTGGGCCTTAGGAAGCATCACTATCAACAAAACTAGTGCAGATGATGGAATTCCAGCTGAGCTATTTCAAATCCTAAAAGAGGATGCTGTGAAAGTGCTTCAGTCAATATGCCAGAAAGTTTGGAAAATTCATCAGTGGCCACAGGACTGGAAAAGGTCAGTTTTCATTTTCATTCCAATTCCACAGAAAAGCAATGCCAAAGAATGTTCAAACTACCACACTTTGCACTCATCTCACACGCTAGCAAAGTAATGCTTAAAATTCTCCTAGCCTAGGCATCAACAGTATATGAACCAAGAACTTCCAGATGCTCAAGCTGGATTTCGAACTGGATTTAGAAGAGGCAGAGGAACCAGAGATCAAATTGCCAACATCCATTGGATCATAGAAAAAGCAAGGGAATTTCAGAAAAACATCTACCTGTGCTTAACTAACTATGCTAAAGCTTTTGTGTGGATCACACAAACTGTGGAAAAATTCTTAAAGAGAAGGGAATACTAGACCACTTTACCTGCCTCCTGAGAAATCTGTATGCAGGTCAAGAAGCAACTGTTAGAAACTGACATGCAACAATGGACTGATTCCAAATGGGAAAGGAGTACATCAAGGCTATATATTGTCACCCTGTTTACTTAACTTGTACTCAGAGTACATCATGCGAAGTGCTGGGCTGGATGAAGCACAAGCTGGAATCAAGGTTGCCGGGAAAAATATCAATAACCTCAGATATGCAGATGACATCACCCTTATGGCATAAAGCAAAGAGGAACTAAAGAGCCTCTTGACAAAAGTGAAAGAGGACAGTGAAAAGGCTGACAAACTCAACTTTCAAAAAACAAAGAGCATGGCATCTGGTCCCATCACTTCATGGGAAATAGATGGGGAAACAATGGAAACAGTGACAGACTTTATTTCCTTTGGCTCTAAAATAACTGCAGATGGTGACTGCAGCCATGANNTGAAAGTGAAAGAGGAGAGTGAAAAAGTTGGCTTAAAGCTCAACATTCAGAAAACAAAGATCATGGCATCTGGTCCCATCACTTCATGGGAAATAGATGGGGAAACAGTGGAAACAGTGTCAGACTTTATTTTTAGGGGCCCCAAAATCACTGTAGATGGTGACTGCAGCCATGAAATTAAAAGACGCTTACTCCTTGGAAGAAAAGTTATGACCAACCTAGATGGTATATTCAAAAGCAGAGACATTACTTTGCTGACTAAGGTCCGTCTAGTCAAGGCTATGGTTTTTCCTGTGGTCATGTATGGATGTGAGAGTTGGACTGTGAAGAAGGCTGAGTGCCAAAGAATTGATGCTTTTGAACTCTGGTGTTGGAGGAGACTCTTGAGAGTCCCTTGGACCACAAGGAGATCCAACCAATCCATTCTGAAGGAGATCAACCCTGGGATTTCTTTGGAAGGAATGATGCTAAAGCTGAAACTCCAGTACTTTGGCCACCTCATGCAAAGAGTTGACTCATTGGAAAAGACTCTGATGCTGGGAGGGATTGGGGGCAGGAGGAGAAGGGGACGACAGAGGATGAGATGGCTGGATGGCATCACGGACTCAATGGATGTGAGTCTGGGTGAACTCTGGGAGTTGGTGATGGACAGGGAGGCCTGGCCTGCTGCGATTCATGGGATCGCAAAGAGTTGGACGCAACTGAGCGACTGAATTGAACTGACACATAGCTGCAATAGTGATTGATGAAACACACATTTGTTCAAGAGCTCTATTATATGCATAGTAGATTTTGCTATGATGTGCTTTCTCAATCAGTGTAAGCTAAACTGACAACTGTTTTCATTAGGGATAGATGAAACTGGTGTTAAAATGGTTGATAACCTGTCTTAGCCAAGCTGCCTTAATCACCTGGAGCATGATGCATGCTTCATGTTTTATGCGGCTCTCTGTATCTGGACTGCTCATCTCACTTCTACCTACTGATCCTACCATCATGAAGAACTGATCAATGGTCAATGGTCAATTTCTCTGTGACATTTTCCTCACTTCTCTGAGACAGAATTAATTGCTTCATCTTCATTATTCTCTCAACTTTCTGTCCATCCTTCCAGCATAGCGATTATCATGTTTATGGAGTTGTTCGCATTCTCACTTCACTCCAGCCTTATTCATCTTTTAATGTTTTATCTCAAATACACAGCATGAAGATTTGTTGGCTTGTACTTCAGACTTTGCTTTTATATTTTGTAATGATTGTCATTGACTCTTCGTGGTGAAAAGAAGGCCATAACAGAAAGAACTGTCATTTATCTTACCTCTGTGAGGCCTTCCAGAATAGAAGTTATCCCAATCATCATTCCTGGTATTGTCCAAAGCTATTTAGATGATGATTCCTGCCTATGTGTTTCTGTTAAGATTATTCTTTTTCCTTTCAAGGGTTACCTAAGAAAAAAGGAAAGACCCTATGTCAAGAGATCTCTGAAAAGAAGTGAGGGAAAAAAATGAAAAAGTTTGAGAGGAGAGAGGACAGTGTGAATTTAAGTCTCTTTCATTGTCTAGAGGGTCCCTTAGGGCAAGACTTTTGTGCACTGCTGCCTTTATATCATCATTCATTCATCTACTTACTCCATAAATATTTACTGAGAGCCTGTGATGTGTCAGGAATTGTGTTAGGACTTGGGAAGATGCTGAACACGGTAGACCAAGTCCCTGTCTTTATGCCGTTTATAGTCTCCTGGGCATTTTGCCACACTGCTCAATGATTCTTGTGGAAGACACTCTAAGGACAGGTCAATAGGCAGTTAATCAATTGTGTTTGTTGGTATTTCTTATATATTCATCCTGGTGCTAGGCCTTGTAGGTCATTTAAAAGTAGGATAGACCTTGCTCATAAGAATTTAGAATCAAAAATAATTAGAGTCCTGTGTAAAAATGGCATAGAGAATCAGCAAATTATATGGGTATAATATAAGGATATTAGTAGTTCAGAGTCTTAGGGATCATTTTGTTTTCAAGGGCTAGAGATGGGGATACTGGAAGGCTTCGGATGTTTCATCAAAGCCCTCTTCCTCTTTTTCCTTTACCCCAGATGCTTAGTATACAGCCTTGCCTGAAGAAAGAGTTTAAAAAATATTTTCTGTAATTGAAAAATTGTGCAACTGTATGTGGATCCAGGTCCACAGCCAAGTTTCACAAGAGGTGGCAATTAACTTGAGATGTGGAGGATGAGGACTAAAAAGTTCAGGGATGGAGCAGAGGAAGATTCCAGGTAGAGTGAAAACATGTGGTAAAGTCTGGAGGAGGCAAGGAATATGAATTTCAAGGCACAGATTCTGCTAGCTTGGCCAGAGCATAGAGCATGCAGTGGGGTAGTGATGAGAGATGAGGCTGGAAGGATAGTTTAAGAGCTAAATCATGCAGGATTTTGTTCACCTTCCTACCAAGAGGGTGTTATATATTAAGGAGTGAGTCAAAGGTCCTCTGCCTGAAAAAATGCCCAGTCATGTTGTGACTCTCTGATTGTGATATGTTATAAGGGCACTTTTGATTTTAAGTTTTTCTCATATGCACATTTACACACCCACACAAGTACACACATGGTTATATAAAAGAGTGCTTGACACAGTTACTTTTGTGCGGATGATGAAGTCTTCCAATGACAAAAAGTTGATAATGCAGAAGAGTGGTTATTTTTGTTTGTTTGAGCTCTGCAGTGTTGACAAAGGGGTAAAGGAACGCGCTCTCAGGACAAAATGAATCCGTGGAAGGAGAGGGCAGATGGTTAAGCCTGAAGACAAAGTTTAAGAAAAGATGATTATGGAAAATAAAAACTATTACCCAGAATAAAAATTACCCTCAGTGTGTGACTCAGCTTCAGTGCATAGTGAGTTCTATTCTTGCATCTGTCACAGGAGGAATCGAGAAAGAACTTCTGCCTCTTCCTTTACTAAGCTTGCAAAAGGAGGATGAGCTATCCTGTTTCTTATTCTTGCAAAACAACAGAGCTTGCCTGGGTGAGTATATTAGCGGGCCAATTACAGCTGCATACTTAAACATACAGACAGTTTTCAATTACTGGAATGGAGAGCAATGGAGATGTAAAAAAAAAAAAGAGAGAAGCCTCATGACAGATAACCCAAAAGTCAACAAATCTTAGCTTTTGAATGAATTGTATGTTTTCTTGTTGCAGATGTGCATTCTTAATTATGCCTTGCTTAAGCTAATATTAAAATGAGTTTGCATTCCTAGAGAAAGCACAAACCAGCTGGGCAAAAGGAAGGCAAGGACCCAAGAACTTGTTGTGTGATGGGATGGGGTGGTATTTTGGGAAGCAGCTTGAGGATTGAATGTTTTCTATAATAATCAAGAGTAGCCCTCCCAGCTCTTCCCAACTTCCAGAAATAGGCTATCAGGACACAACATGGGTGTGGAAATGTCAGTTCAGTTCAGTCTCTCAGTCGTGTCCAACTCTTTGCGACCCCATGAATCACAGTACGCCAGGCCTTCCTGTCCATCACCAACTCCCGGAGTTCACTCAGACTCACGTCCATTGAGTCCGTGATGCCATCCAGCCATCTCATCCTCGGTCGTCCCCTTCTCCTCCTGCCCCCAATCCCAAATGTATTATCTCTAAATCAAGAAACCAAAGAAAAGCAGATCCAACCTTGCATATAGCACACAAAGTTATTTCTTGTTTAATATTGTCCTGCATTTCAAAAGCCAAACTACCTTTGGTACAATATGGGCTTGGAGAGGGAGAGGACCCTTTTAAAAGTTGCTTAATCCCAGTGGAATTTAAACCTTAATTATCACTTAACCTAGGAAAGCTCTGCCAGTATTATAACAGTAAGTCCCTTCAGATCCGTAATTAAATTTCTGCCTGTGGGTTATGCGGGTAAATCCTGTAAGAGGGGTGAATCAATTATGCAAACATTTAAGTGGGCTATAAAATCCAGGAAGACAAGAGTTCCTCAAGTGCTATTGGAGAATTCTAGGATTATGTCAAAAGGACAATTTTCTTAACTTATTCTAGAAATAACCAAGATTGATAATTGTGCCTGGGCAGGGAGGGTTCTGAAAAAGTAGATACACAGTCACAGAATTTATACTAAAAATCAGAAAATACTAGTATTCGAAGAGGTTGATAAAACCAACAGCTAAGATTTATTGATCATTTACTATGGGTTCTATGTGGTTGAAGTGTTTTCCATGTGATAACTCATTGAGCACCTAGTCTAAGCACTGTCTCCCTCTTAGAGGAAACAGGCCCGTGAGATTAAAAGAGTTAGCTTGGTCCTTCATGATCAGGAATGATCTGAGGCAGAACTAGAACCCAAAACTTCTGATTCCTAATCCAGAGTGTTCTTTCTACACTGGACTCCCTTTCTGTCTTTCTTGGAAGATCCTATCCCTTAACTGAATCAACTTGCTTCAGAAAAAAATTTTATCCATGTGCTGGTGACCATGGAAAAAGCATGGACTTTAGAGTTGAACCTGCACTTGAACTCTGGCTTGCTTCTTACTTCTAAGAGTTTGGCCTTCTGCAGGACTGCCCTGTCTGCTTGTTTTGCATCCTGCTTTGACTTCCTAGAATAAAGTCCAACATCCTTGCTTGGACCTTGAGGCTGGCCCTGCTGGTCTAGGCTCTCCTGACCTCACCAGCTTCACCTGTGTCAGTCCCCAGCCCTCACTCTCTGCCCCAGCAGCCTGGTGTGTTGTCACTTTTGGGGAGGACCATACTTCTTTCCACCTGCTGGCTATGTTCTCTCACCCCTCTCCTATGGAATACCTCAGGTCTCAGCTTCAATTTCGCTTCCTCAGAAAAGTCTTCTTGGATGATCAAACTGAGCCAGCTTCCTCTGTTAGGTGTTGTCATAGCAGCATGACTTGCCCTTGGTGACTCTCATCCCTGCCACAAATGATCAGTTACTTTACTTGTTTAACTCAAGTTCCCCTCCAAGAATAGGAGCTCTAGGAGGGCAGAGATAGGTATTCCCAGTGCTGAGGTCAAGCGAAAGTGCTCAGTAAATACTGTAGGAATGAACGAACCCACCTCAAGCCTCGGTTTTTTCTTTTGTAAAGTGGAGATGCCTCACTGGACGATTGTCAGCATTAAATCCTTTATTGATTTAAGGCTTCCGCTCAGTGCTTGCTAGCAGCATAGAACTCAATAAATGGTGAATTTCATTTCCTCTACCTTCTTCCTATTCGGACAATACCCCAAGGCACCATGCCTGCCGAAATATCTAAGAAAGATGGAATTATATTCTGGATAATTTTAGTACAAAGCCTATTTTATGCGTTCTGCGTCTTTGAATACCAATCTCCGGCTGATGGTCTATGTGGCAACTATCTCTCCAGGAACTAGCACATTTGACAAAGCTGGGCACCTCACTGCCAGCTGGACAGGGTAACAGAGCGCTTACTATAGGCTGTAGGCATCGTTTTCCTGGGTCAGAACCTTAAACTAATCTTCCTGCTGAATATGAAACAAATGAAATGGGGAGCAGCTGGTCTTCTCAGCTGGTGAGCTGCTGGAGCTGAAGCAGTGTGGGGTTCAGGTGTCTTTCCCCTCAAAGCCCAGAATGACAACAAGGCTGCTCTGATGTGTGCTTACCTGGAAACCTCCGGCCATGTTTTCCTTTGGAAAGGAAACACAGAGTTCTCTCCCTTCCCCCACAGCTGGAATCTGGAATCTCCCAAGACAAAGAAGCGTGTTTCCGCCTCAGCAGGCTCTTCTTTGGATTGTCTGACTCCCCCCAGCTCTTGACTGTCTGCTGCTTTGGAACCTCTGTGGGGAGTGGGCAAGGAACCTGATACCTCCCCGTTCCCCACCCGTGTCTTTCTATAAGCATAAGGGGAGGCGAGATGGAGCACACATAGGGTTGTAGGCATATAGAAGGGATGTATATTAGAACAAGCTATGTATGGATCAAGTTAATGCTTAAGTCAAAGGGAAAATTCCTTCTAAATATAATGTAAAGCAACAGAGCTAGTTTTAAGACCAGGGGTAGAAAATTAGTCCTAGAACCAAGACTTGTCACTTGTTACTTTGTGTGTGGCCTTGGGTAATTATTTCACCTTTCCAAAAAACTCAGTTTCTCATCTGTAAAGGGACCATAGTCTTATAGACCAGGGATTAGCAAGATTTTTTTTTTTTTGGTAAAGAATGATTTAGTACACAGTCATCAAGACAGGATGATACTGGCACAAAGATAGAAATATAGACCAATGGAATAAATAGAAAGCCCAGAGGTGAATCCGTGCTCCCTATGGGCACCTTATCTTTGACAAAGGAGGCAAGAATATACAATGGAGAATTGACCTCTTCAATAAGTGGTGTTGGAAAAACTGGACAGCTACATGTAAAAGAATGAAATTTGAACACTTGCTAATACCATTTACAAAACCAAAATCAAAATAGATAAAAGACAAAGTGGTTTAAAGTAAGGCCAGAAACTATACAGCTCTCAGAGAAAAACATAGACAGTATACTCTTTGACGTATGTCACAGCAATATTCTCTCTGACCTAGCTCCTAAATTAATGGAAACATAAACAAAAGCAATGACAACCCACTCCAGTATTCTTGCCTGGAGAATCCCAGGGATGGGGAGCCTGGTGGGCTGCATGTGACCCCTGATGGGGTCACACAGAGTCGGACACGACTGAAGCGACTTAGCAGCAAACAAAAATAAACAAGTGGAACCTAATAAAACTTAGAAGCTTTTGCACAGCAAAGGAAACTACAAACATGATGAAAAGACAATCCTCAAAATGGGAGAAAATAATTGCAAATGAAGCAACTGACAAAGGGTTGATCTCCAAAATGTATAAGCAGCTCATACAGCTCAATATCCAAAAAACAAACCCAATCAAAAAATGGGCAAAAAGACCTAAACAGACATTTCTCCAAAGAAGACATACAGATGGCCAAAAAATACATGAAAAGATGCTCAACATTGTTCATTATTAGAGAAATGCAAATCAAAACTACAATGAGGTACCATCTCACTCCAGTCAGAAAGGCCATCATCAAAAAATCTACAAACAGTAAATGCTGGAGAGGATGTGGAGAAAAGGGAACCCTCCTGTTGGTGGGAATGTAAACTGATGCAGCCATTATGGAAAACAGTATGGAGATTCCTTAAAAACTAGGAATAAATCTACCACATGATCCAGCAATCCCACTGCTGAGTCTATACCCTGAGAAAATCACAGTTTAAAAGACACATGTACCTCAGTGTTCATTGCAGCAATATTACAATAGTCAGGACATGGAAGCAACCTGTATGTCCATCGACAGATGAATGGATAAAGAAGTTGTGGTACATATATACAATGGAATATTGCTTGGCCACAAAAAAAAAAGAAACAAATCTGAGTCAGTTGTAGCAAGGTAGATGACCCTAGGACCTCTTATACAAGTGAAGTAAGTCAGTTGGAAAACTAAATGTCATATATTAATGTATATATGTGGAATCTATAAAAATGATACAGATGAATCTAGTAGAGAACATACTGTGGACACAGTGGGGGAAGGTGAGGGTGGGATGGATTGAGAAAGTAGCAGAGCATATATACACTGTCATGTGTTAAACAGATCAGTCAGTTCAGTCGTTCAGTCATGTCCGACTTTGCCCCATGAATTGCAGCATGCCAGGCCTCCCTGTCCATCACCAACTCCTGGAGTTCACTCAGACTCGCGTCCATAGAGTCAGTGATGCCATCCAGCCATCTCATCCTCTGTCGTCCCCTTCTCCTCCTGCCCCCAATCCCTCCCAGCATCTTTTCCAATGAGTCAACTCTTCGCATGAGGTGGCCAAAGTACTGGAGCTTCAGTTTCAGCATCATTCCTTCCAAAGAAATCCCAGGGCTGATCTCCTTCAGAATGGATTGGTTGGATCTCCTTGCAGTCCAAGGGACTCTCAAGAGTCTTCTCCAACACCACAGTTCAAAAGCATCAATTCTTTGCTGCTCAGCTTTCTTCACAGTCCAACTCTCACATCCATACATGACCACTGGAAAAACCATAGCCTTGACTAGACGGACCTTTGTTGGCAAAGTAATGTCTCTGCTTTTGAATATACTCTCTAGGTTGGTCATAACTTTTCTTCCAAGGAGTAAGCGTCTTTTAATTTCATGGCTGCAGTCACCATCTGCAGTGATTTGGGAGCCCCCCCAAAATAAAGTCTGACACTGTTTCCACTATTTCCCCATCTATTTCCCATGAAGTGATGGGACCAGATGCCATGATCTTTGTTTTCTGAATGTTGAACTTTAAGCCAACTTTTTCACTCTCCACTTTCACTTACATCAAGAGGCTTTTTAGTTCCTCTTCACTTTCTGCCATAAGGGTGGTATCATCTGCATATCTGAGGTTATTGATATTTCTCCTGGCAATCTTGATTCCAGCTTGTGTTTCTTCCAGTCCAGTGTTTCTCATGATGTACTCTGCATAGAAGTTAAATAAGCAGGGTGACAATATACAGCCTTGACGTACTCCTTTCCCTATTTGGAACCAGTGTGTTGTTCCATGTCTAGAGAGGCGGCTGCATGACGCTGGAGTGGTGACTGCACAGTGCTCAGCGACTTTGAATAGATTCATTATAGGACAATTCAGTCACTTGATGTTTAGAGGCAGGACTGAGGTTGAAAGATGGTGAAGTAGAAGGATATGTGCTCATCTTCTCCTGGAAGAACTCCAAATTTACAACTTGCTGCTGAACAACTGTCAACAGGAGAAAGCCAACTTTTTCACTCTCCTCTTTCACTTTCAACAAGAGGCTTTTTAGTTCCTCTTCACTTTCTGCCATAAGGGTGGTGTCATCTGCATATCTGAGGTTATTGATATTTCTCCCAGCAATCTTGATTCCAGCTTGTGCTTCTTCCAGTCCAGCGTTTCTCATGATGTACTCTGCATAGAAGTTAAATAAGCAGGGTGACAATATACAGCCTTGACGTACTCCTTTTCCTATTTGGAACCAGTCTGTTGTTCCATGTCCAGTTCTAACTGTTGCTTCCTGGCCTGCATACAGATTTCTCAAGAGGCAGGTTAGGTGGTCTGGTATTCCCATCTCTTTCAGAATTTTCCACAGTTTGTTGTGATCCACACAACCAAAAGCTTTGGCATAGTCAAGAAAGCAGAAATAGATGTTTTTCTGGAACTCTCTTGCTTTTTCCATGATCCAGAGGATGTTGGCAATTTGATCTCTGGTTCCTCTGCCTTTTCTAAAACCAGCTTGAACATCAGGGAGTTCATGGTTCACATATTGCTGAAGCCTGGCTTGGAGAATTTTGAGCATTACTTTCCTAGCATGTGAGATGAGTGCAATTGTGTGGTAGTTTGAGCATTCTTTTGCATTGCCTTTCTTTGGAATTGGAATGAAAACTATTAGGGAAATACAAATTATAACAACAATGAAATGTCACCTATAAGAATAGCTAAAATTGAAACAAAAAAGTTAACACCACCAAATGGTGACCAGGATACAGAGAAACTGAACACTTTTACATTGTGAAGGAGAATGTAAAGTGCTAGAGCTACTTTGGAAAATAGTTGGGAAATTTCTTAAAAACATAGGCATGATATTACCCATGGTAAGTGCCACTCTTGGGTATTTATCCCAGAGAAATGAAAACTCTTCACTTCAAACCAGGCGCTACTGAGATCCAATGCACCAAGTCAGAAAAGAGGGGTGGTGAAGGTGTCTGGGTCTGCCCTTTCCAGCCCTATTTTGACCTATTAAAGTTTTGCCCATCTTAAAATGTTTGAATATAAATTTCATGTTTTTCTACCTAAATATCTTTACTATGTCATCCCTAGCCTTTCAGCTGCCCATGCCCAGTTTTCCTCTCTTCTACTAGGTTGTGCGGTCCTTAGTGTACTCTTTCTTTCTATAATTCACCACATCACCTAAAACTTTGGACCCACAATTGGTAGGAGTGGTCTGTCTCTAGGATCCAAGGTTCTTGGTTTGTAGTGCCTAAGAACCATGGAGAATGCTTGTTTCAATGCAGCCTCATGGCCTTCATCTCAAACTCTGCATGTAGAATCTAGAAGTCTGTATTTAACAAGTTCTCTAGCAGATTCAGGCACTCAGAGTACTGCACGTGGAGAACTTCTGGTTAGGGTTGAAATTCGGGCAAAGGGGAGGGCTTATTAAAAATCACAGCTACCCAGGCCTTACTGTGTCTTGCAGTAGTCTCTCTAATGAGATATCTCAACCTCAACTACACATTAGAATCACCTTGGAAAATCTAAAAAGTCCACATGCCCAGATCACACGCCAGAGGAGGTCTGAGGGAGGAGAGCCCAGAATGTCAGTATTTTTAAGAGCTCCCTAAACAATCTTGTTGTGCAGTCATGGTTGGGATACACAGTGAAAACAGAAAGGGAAATGACCTGGTCAGGAATTAGTCTAAAATAGTGAGAAGGCAGAGAGAAGCAACATGATCAGGCCAGGGTGGTATTCTCAGTCCTTGCTTGGCTTTTAATTGCAGGAGTGGAGATGGAGGGGAAAGGACACTGTAGCAACTTGAGCACATTCTATTACTATAGGACAGTCAGTTGCTCACTAGAATGTGAACTCCTTGAAGGGAGTGACTATCATCTAGTTCTTTGCTATTTCCCCAGCTGCTGCTGCTGCTGCTAAGTCGCTTCAGTCGTGTCTGACTCTGTGCGACCCCAGAGACGGCAGCCCACCAGGCTCCCCCATCCCTGGGATTCTCCAGGCAAGAACACTGGAGTGGGTTGCCATTTCCTTCTCCAATGCATGAAAGTGAAAAGTGAAAGTGAAGTCACTTAGTCGTGTCCGACCCTCAGCGACCCCATGGACTGCAGCCCACCAGGCTCCTCTGTCCATGGGAGTTTCCAGGCAAGAGTACTGGAGTGGAGTGCCATTGCCTTCTCCCCAGCACCCAGTGCTAATTACATGTTAATTACACATTAGCTAAAGAATGAGACCTGGGACTTCCCTGGTGGTCCTAGTGGTTAAGACTCCAGCAACAAGATTGAAGATCCCACGTTCTGCAGCTAAGACCTGACTCAGCCAAATAAATATAAAAAATAATAATAATGAGTCCCAGTTTAGGATCATCTGCTTCAGAATCAGTCATTGAAACAATGGATGTCCTTCCCTATTGCACTATTTCTCTTTCTACTCTGTCCAGAGTAGTTCTACTAATGTTCTCTTGTCCTTTTCATTAATCCAGGCTTCATAACCACTCTCCAAAGTGCTCCATGATGAAACACTTTCATTCACCACGTTTTTATTGATGAATAATCAACAGACCCTGAAGAAACAACATTCTAATAGGTAATACATACAATAAACAAATGAACACACAATAAATATATACCTATAAATATTGAGAAGTTCTGTGAAAAAACTTTGATACTACATCACGTGCCAAAAAGTTCTGTAGTATGCTGTAAGGATGACTAACAAGAAACACTAAC
This sequence comes from Aepyceros melampus, assembly GCA_006408695.1. NCBI lineage: Eukaryota > Metazoa > Chordata > Mammalia > Artiodactyla > Bovidae > Aepyceros > Aepyceros melampus. The sequence goes on along the minus strand of SJXQ01007972.1, from coordinate 45,911 downwards.
AGACTGGAGAATCAGGGAAGGTTCTCTGAGGAAGCAACATTCCAGCAGATTTTCAAACTGTTTGAGAGTTTGTCAGCTGAAGAGGGGCGAGAAGAGCTTTCTAGGAAGAAGAAATAGCTCCTGTAAGCGTCCAGAGTTAGGAAGAACAATGGTGCTTTTTAAATGAAAGAAGGGCAGTAGAGCTGGAACACAGTAACACATGGTGGAGTGGCTAATGAGGAGGACAGGGACAGTTCAGGCAGGGCTTTGCGGGAGACAGGAAGGAGCTTGGTTTCTTCCTGAATGTGGTGGGAAGCCAGTGGAAGGTCTGCGAGAGGAGCGGGGCGATGGAATCTTGAAATCTGATTGGTGCAGCTGCTGTGTAAACCAACATTGTAGCAGGGCAGGATGGGAAGCAGGGGCCCCCATGGGAGGTTCCTAGTGCACCCTGGTGGGATAGTGAAGATGGGGAGAAATAGAGGATTTGGGATGTTTTTGCTAGAAAAAGACTAGTCTTTTCCCACACTCTGACCCTCTCTCTTCTCTGAGAATGAAAAATGGTGTAAAGCTCCATGTTAGAACACAGGGATATATAAACATAAGGCTAGAAATACTCTAGGATGGGGGTGGGGATTGTCTTCAGCACACAAGAACACAGCACAGGGGTGACAGCTTTGCTTCAGCCATTTCAGTTGGAAAGAAACTGGCATCTTAGGTGAAATCAGTGACAGATCCTTTTTTTTCCAATTAATTTTTAATTGAAGGATAATTGTTTTACAGTATTCTGTTGGTTTCTAGCAAACATCAACATGAATCAGCCATAGGTTTACTGGGTTTATTATCTTATTTTCATTCTTTATTGATGTATAATTTTATTCATTTAAAGACATAGACCTTAAGTGTGCAGTCTTATGACCTTTGAAAATGTAAATATCCATGTCACTATTACCCAAGTAACCCCTGAAAATCTCCTTGTGCCTCCTTCAGGGCATACCACCTCATAAATAGGTACTCACTGTCCTGAATCATATCACCATCAATTATTTCTGTCTGTTCTTTGTGTGCTGTGTCCAACTCTTCGCGACCCTATGGACTGTAGTCCCCCAGGCTTCTCTATCCATGGGATTCTCCGGCAAGAATACTGGAGTGGTTGCCATTTCCTTTTCCAAGGGATCTTCCCAACCCAGGGATCAAGCCCAGGTATTCTGAATTGTAGGCAGATTCTTTACCATCTGAGCGACCAAGTGTGGATTGCTATTTCCTTCTTCAGGGGATCTTCCTGACCCAGGGATCGAAGCCACTTCTCTTTTGTCTCCTGCATTGACAGGTGGATTCTTTACCACTAGTGCCCCCTGGGAAGCTTTATGTAAGTGGAGTCACACTGTATATATTTTTTTGTGTCTAACCTGTTTCACTCATCACAGTGTTGTGGACAGTCATACTTTCTGTTGCTGAATAGCGTTCCATCATATGAATGCACTTTCAATTTGTCACCTATCATCATGTGAATGAAACTTTGAGTGATTTCTCATTAGCTAACTTTCAGCCTGTCTCCAGTTTCATTAGTAGACCAAGATCCAGCTTCAATTCACTATCATATCATTTCCTACTTCAAATTCTGCATCTTATTACCCTTCTATGCATCAATTCCTTTCCATAAAATCTTTTAACGTTTTCTATGGGAATCCTCTTCTGTTTTTATCCCAAGCAGTTACATTTTCCAGGAAGCTTCATATTCTCATTCCAGTTGTATCTATCCCTAGACAACAGATGATAAAAGCCAACTAGAGTCTTATTTAGAATATCTTTCCTTCTGGAATGATGATTCCTAGATGTGATAGTAATCCAGGTAGGCAGCGAGGGCTGTGTCTCATTTGCAATTTTAATTTCATATAGGTATTTTTCAAAACTGGTAAAATGAATTTTTAAAAGTTACATTTTCCAAAATAAAAAGAGAGAAAAGTGACATTGTTTTGCATTTTTGAAAATCTGTTTAATGTCTGGTAGGGCCTCTAAGGTGGCTTAGTGGTAAAGAATTTGCCGGCCAATGCAGGAGACTCAGGTTCGATCCCTGAGTTAGGAAGATCCCTTGGAGAAGGAAATGACAATCAACTCCAGTATTCTTGCCTGGGAAATCCCATGGACAGAGGAGCTGGCAGACTATGGTCCATGGGGTAACAAAGAGTCGTACATGACTTAGCAACTAAACAACAACAATAATAATAAAAGACAGCTAGATTCTCATATCTGTTTGTGTGTTCAGTCAGTTGTTTTGGTTACATTATGGGAAAAGAATCAGAATTTATATCAACACAAAGTTGGGGAAAAGAGAAAGATTTTAATAACTTTCTCAGATAATCCTGAATATTCTTTGATACTACATCACGTGCCAAGTGTTCTGATAGCTCTGGGAACTTTGGAAGATTGGAGTGGTGGGCCTGGCATAATCCAACAGTGGAGGCATTGAAGGAACTCTATACCTTCCTATAGATGTTAATCCAGGGTTTTCAACCTTGCTTCTCTTGATATTTTGCACTGGATCATTCTTTGTTGTGTGTGGGCAGGAGGCATACTGTGCCTTGTAGGATGTTTAGCCGCATCTCTGACCTTTACCCACTAGAGAGCACCTCCCCAACCCATGACAGCAAAAGATGTCTCCAGACAGTGACAAATATCGTCTGATGGGGCAAAGTTATCCCTGATTAAGAACCACTGAACAGACATTCTGGAAAGACCCTTTTGGCTGGACTGAACAATTCAGGATGAAAGTTGTGTGAGGAATATGGATGTGTAGGTAGCTTTACTTAAATTGAAAATACAAATGACAACAACATCTATCATTTACTAAGCCTTATTAGGCACTTTGTCAACATAAGCTAATTTCATCCTCAGAGCAAGACTAGGAGGTAGATATTAATATTCCTATTTTACCGATGAGGATATGAAAACACAGAAAAGTTAAGTCACATACCTAATAGAAGAGCAGAACTGGGATCAGTATCTTCATCTAATTGATGCCTAAGCTCTGCTCTATGCACCACAGTATTAGTTTTGTTAGAAATGTAGTGTCTTCTGCAGGATATTAATATCTGGTACACATTGTATAATCCTGTCTGATGACCTTATTGGGATCACAGAATCATGCGTGATTTTATATGGGAAATAGAGTAGGGGGGACTTCTTGACCTCGTACCTGAAATAGCTTTGGATAAACATAATTGAAGCATTACTTTGATGGATTACAGAAACTTCTAAGGTAAGATCAAAGAGACATGTATAATGCCTCGAGGCACCAAATCACCTCATCTCATTGGTTCTAGAAGCCATGGCAATAATGAATCAAGTAGTCTTGTGAAGGTGCTGGCAGGACTCTTTCTGATACCTTTGATTATCTCCCTCAAGGGGGACCAGTACCACCTCTGATTGACCCCAGGCCTGGCTGTTAAGTCCTTTGCTTTAGTTGAGAGGAAAAATGTTTGGGGGAGTGTAGACTCTGCACTCTAACCTCTAACTCAGTGTTCACCCAAGTGCCCATCACAACCCTTCAGGGGTCAGGAAATCAATTTAGTGGATCCTGAGCAACATTCAAAAACAAACAGAGGAGACCCAAACAGCAAGTATCACAAGGCCTCACACATTGTAAGGAAGACTGGTGACAGAATTTGCAAAGCAAAATGGAAATGTGGGAGTTCTTGATCAAAAAGTAGGGGAAAATGTGGTTAAAGGTATTCAAATATAATTTTTTTCCTTTCTTCCACTCTCTCTCTTCACTTATTTTAGTATTTTTCCATTTGCTACTGATTATCATCCTAAATCAAAAAACGCTTTTCATTATTAACGTGAATTTTACCTTCCATCTTTATGTCTTGCAATGCCTTTATGTCTTGCAAGACCTTTATGTCTTCAATGTCTTAAAATGCAAATGTCAATACTCTGTAATGACCTATTTTTTAAAGTGTAGTTATATAGATATACATTTATAACTGACTCACTGTGCTGTATAGCAGAAGCTCCCACAACATTACAAATCAACTATACTCCAATAAATATTAAAAAAATAAAATAAACACAAATGTAAGAGTATCTAACTTACATGCAAAATCACCAAAATCATGTCATTCTTCAGCTCATACAAGCATGTATATTATGTACGTTGTTCTTACCAGAACAGTGGGCATGCTGCACAAAAGTAATTCATCATATTTTATTTCACTGCTTCACACACAAGGCTTCTACCCACACTCTCCTTTTAGCTGACTGATGAGTAAAGGATGATGAGAGGAAACAGCTTGGCTTATTGTCCCCTTTCCTTCTCTGTCATCATTTCCAGCACAAGAGGTTAGCTAATACAGGGAAGTAACACAATAGGATGTGCTACGATTCCCTGGCCTTCATGTTTCTCAGAACCCTATTGCATTCTTTCTGCACTGGAAACAAGTTCTGGTTGGAGAGGCAAGGAGGACCTCTTTGGTTTGTTACCACCACTGCTCCCCTACCCTGGCCCAGCCTCCCTCAGAACACTGACCTTGCCCTTCCTTTCAGTCTTGCTGAACTCCCACACAATGTGGGCCCAGGCAATTCCTTGCTCATGGGGCATCACGAACACTATGTGCCAATGGGGCAGTAAGAGATAGCAGCAGATACATGTACTACCCAGATGGCATCTGCTCACGGTCATGCTCCACTGTTCTATCTGACTCCACTTGCAAAGCACGAATTCAAACACACACGGTGACAGCAGAATATGAAACTAAGTGTGGGCCCAAGTACAGAGTCCTGTGCTACCTAAGAGGCCACATGCCTAGGTAGCCAGCCCTAATTATAAGGTATTGTCTGTGCCTTGAAAACAAAAACAAACTTATGGTGACCAAAGTGGGAAGGGCATTGGGGGGGGGGGGATAGATTAGGAGTGTGAGATTAACATATACACACTGCACGTGTGCTAAGTCACTTCAGTCATGTCCGACTCTTTGCAACCCTATGGACTGTTAGCCTTTTAGGCTCCCCTGTCCGTGGGATTATCCAGACAAGAATACTGGAGTTGGTAGCCATTCCCTTCTCCAGGGGATCTTCCTGAACCAGGAATCGAACCCTCATCTCTTACATCCCCTGCATTGACAGGTGGGCTGTTTACCAATAGTGCCACCTAGGAAGCTCCCAACATATACATACTGCTATATATAAAATAGATAATCAACAAGGACCTAGTGTATAGCACAGGAACTACACTCAGTATTTCGTAATAATCTATAAGGGAAAAGAATTTAATAAAGAATGGTGGTGGTTTAGTCACTAACTTGTGTCTGACTCTTGCAATCCCATGGACTGTAGCCTGCCGGGCTCCTATGTCCATGGGATTCTCCAAGCAAGAATACCGGAATGGGTTGCTATTTCCTTCTCCAGGGGATTTTCCCGACCCAGGAATATAACCTGGGTCTCCTGCATAGCAGGCAGATTCTTTACTGACTGAGCTATGAGGGAAGATTGAAAAAGAATGTGTGTGTGTGTGTGTGTGTGTATAACTGAATTAATATGTTGTACACTTGAAACTGTTAATAACATAACATTCTAAATGGACTACACTTCAGTTTTTTAAAGTGGAAAAAAAAAGATTATCTTTGGACATTTTGTTTCAGGTATGTGAATGAGTTTGTCCTATGTGTGTCCTGGAATTATAATCAAACTGTGAGAGGCTCTGCTTCTCCCCTCTCCCTCTTCTACTAGGGGCTGGAGCTTTTTCTGGAAGGAATAAAGTTATTTTAGAATAGAAGTGAATCCAGCTCTTCAGTGTGGAGTAAGTTATCTCCATGTTATCCCTTAATCCCTGCATCTCCTGGGCAGTTACACCATGAAAGGCCAGGATCACCTCCTGTTATGAGCAGACACCTTCACCCTTGCCCAAAGAGGAAAGCAGTATGGGCCAAGCTGAAAATGGTAGGCTTAGGCTCCAAAATCACTGCAGATGGTGATGCAGCCATGAAATTAAAAGACGCTTGCTCCTTGGCAGAAAAGCTACGACAAACCTAGATAACTTTTAAAAAACAAAGACACACTTTGCTAACAAGGTCTGTTATAGTCAAAGCTATGGTTTTTCCATCGGTCATATACAGATGTGACAGTTGGGCCACAAAGAAGATTGAGTGCTGAAAGAATTCATGCGTTCAAACTGTGGTGCTGGAGAAGAGTCTTGGGAGTCTCTTGGAAAGCAAAGAGATCAAACCTGTCAGTCCTAAAGGAAAACATCTTGATTATTCATTGGAAGGACTGATGCTGAAGCTTTGGCCATCTGATGCAAAGAGCCGACTCATTGGAAAAGACACTGATGCTGGTAAAGATCAGAGGCAAAAAGAGAAGGGAGCAACAGAGAATGAGATGGTTAGATAGTATCACCGACTCAATGGACATGAATTTGAGCAAACTCTGGGAGATAGTGAAGGACAGAGGAGCCTGGTGTGCTGTTGTCCATAGGGTCAAAAAGAGTAGGACGTGACTTAGCAGCTGAACAACAGCACAACCTTAGTTCTGCTGAGGCCTACTTTCAGCCTAAATTCCTTTAATCTCAATGGACAAAACTGCTCTTTTCACCTCACACATAATGCAGGTCAGTTTAGCAGAATACATAACTATTCAGTAATTCAGTACTAAGTAGACTCTTTCCTGGACACTTTGCTGATTATATCCTTCCTACTTTTAGGAATCTGTGGGGATTGGGCAGCAAGATGAACTTCAGGGATACACAGAACTTTAACCAAACCTGCCTTTTCCACTCTTAACATAATTGACCTTGGCATAAATTTTACTTTTTATCATAAAAGTTCTACAAGCTCTATAGAGAATAGAGAAGATACAGAAAATTATACAGAAGAAAATAAAAATTGCTTATCACCTGTCATTTCATCATAACTGTTATGAACCTATTTTTATATTTTCTGCCATTCATTTTTCTATGAGCATTAACTGCAATAAAGCACAATGGACTATTTTGTGTATAGAAGTTGAAATCTGTTTTTTTCACTTCATCCAGTTCAGTCACTCAGTCATGTCCAGTTCTTTGTGACCCATGGACTTCAGCATGCTAGGTTTCCCTGTCTATCACCAACTTCTGGAGCTTGCTCAAACTCATGTCCATCGGGTCAGTGATGCCATCCAACCATCTCATCCTCTGTTGTCCCCTTCTCCTCCTGCCTTCAATCTTTCCCAGCATCAGGGTCTTTTCCAATGAGTCAGTTCTTCGCATCAGGTGGCCAAAGTATTAAGAGTTTCGTATCAGTCCTTTCAGTAAATACTCAGGACTGATTTCCTTTATGGTGGACTGGTTGGATCTCCTTGCAGTCCAAGGGACTCTGAAAAGTCTTCTCTAACATCACAGTTTGAAAGCATCAATTCTTCAGCACTCAGCTTTCTTTATGGTCCAACACTCACATCCATACATGACTACTGGAAAAACCGTAGCTTTGACTTTACAGATCTTTGTCAGCAAAGTAATGTCTCTGCTTTTTAATATGCTGTCTAGGTTCATCATAGATTTTATTCCAAGGAACAAGTGTCTTAATTTCATGGCTGCAGTCACCATTTGCAGTGATTTTGGAGCCTAAGAAAATAAAATCTGTCACTGTTTCCATTATTTCCCCATCTATTTGCCATGAAGTGATGGGACCAAATGCCATGTTCTTCGTTTTTTGAATGTTGAGTTTTAAGCTAACTTTTTCACTCTCCTCTTTCACTCTCATCAAGAGACTCTTTAGTTCCTCCTCACTTTCTGCCATAAGGGTGGTGTCATCTGCATATTTGAGGTTATTGATATTTCTCCCAGCAATCTTGAATCCAGTTTGTGCTTCATCCAGCCTGGCATTTCGCATGATGTACTCTGCATATAGGTTAAATAAGCTAGGTCACCATAAACACCCTTGACATATCCCTTTCCCAATTTGGAACCAGTCTGTTGTTCCATGTCTGGTTCTAACTGTTACTTCCTGACCTGCATGCAGATTTCTCAGGAGGCAGGCAAGGTGGTCTGGTATTCCCATCTCTTTAAGATTTTTCCACAGTTTGTTGTGATCTACACAGTCAAAGGCTTTTAGTGTAGTCAATGAAGCAGATGTTTTTCTGGAACTCTCTTGCTTTTTCGATGATCCAGTGGATGTTGGCATTTTGATCTCTTGTTCCCCTGCCTTTTCTAAATCCAGCTTGAACATATGGAAGTTCATGGTTCATGTGTTGCTGAAGTCTGGCTTGGAGAATTTTGAGTAATACTTTGCTAGCATGTGAGATGAGTGCAATTGTGTGTAGTTTGATCATTCTTTGGCATTGCCTTTCTTTGGGATTGAAATGAAGACTGACCTTTTCCAGTCCTGTGGGCCACTGCTGAGTTTTCCAAATTTTCTAGCATATTGAGTTTTTTCACTTAATATTATGAGATTCAGTCTCTCTCTCTCTCTCATTGCTGTACATGTAGCAAAAATATCTCCCTCTCTCTCCTGCTATCACCTATAAAGATACTTTCCTTCAGATGCATTAAGATCATTGATTCAGTTAAAGTTTAAGCAGATTTCTTTGCAACTAGGAAGAATTTTTTCCCACCTGTTAGTTTCCCTGTCAGAGGAGATCCTTAAGCCAAATTTCATCAAAGGTGAGGATTCTCCTTTGGAGCTAAATTCAGACTTCTACACTAGTTCAACTTTTTGTCAAAAGAACATATCCTTTTGTTATTTCCACATATTTTTTGATATTAATTTCTAATATAATTCCATAGTGATAAGAGAGCAGACTATATAATTTCAATACCTTTAGACCATGAAATTTTTGTAGCTTGTATCTGGATATGTTCCAGTGTCTCTGGTTTATAGACTATGAGAACCTGAATAGAATTTGTATCCTGTTGCTGTGTGAAAATTATATAAATCTTAATTATGCTGAATTGGTTCATAGTGCTTTTTCAGATCTACTTATATCCCTCTACTTCCCTGTCTACTCATTCTATTAAGTTTTGAGAGTTTGACATTAAAACTTCCCCTAAAAATCTTAATTTATCTATTTAAAAATAATTGCAATATATACTGGAACCATATGTAACTTTGTTCTGTATTTTCCAAGTCTCTTGTAAATGTGTTATCATGCTTTCATAATTTAAAAAATAAAAATTAAAAAAGAATATATTCCTTTATGACAACTTTATAAACACCAAAATGGCTTTTTAAAATTAATTTATTTATTTTAATTGGAGGCTAATTACTTTACAATATTGTAGTGGTTTTTGCCAAACATTGACATGAATCAGCCATGGGCGCACATGTGTTTCCCATCCAGA
>SJXQ01007972.1:0-36476 GCA_006408695.1 Aepyceros melampus | reverse complement strand
CAAGGGTCATCCCAGTGCACCAGCCCTGAGCACCCTGTCTCATGCATTGAATCTGGACTGGTGATCTGTTTCACATATGATAATATACATGTTTCAATGCTACCCTCCCAAATCATCTCACGCTCGCCTTCTCCCACAGAGTCCAAAAGCCTGTTCTTTACATCTATGTCTCTTTGGCTGTCTCACATATAGGGTCATTGTTACCATCTTTCTAAATTCCATATATATGCGTTAGCATACTGTATTGGTGTTTTTCTTTCTGACTTACTTCACTCTGTATAATAGGCGCCAGTTTTATCCACCTCATTAGAACTGATTCAAATGCATTCTTTTTAATGGCTGCGTAATATTCCATTGTGTATATGTACGACAGCTTTCTTATTCATTCATCTGCTGATGGATATCTAAGTTGCTTCCATGTCCTGGCTATTGTAAACAGTGCTGTGATGAACATTAGGGTACACGTGTCTCTTTCAATTCTGGTTTCCTTGGTGTGTATGCCCAGCAGTGGGATTGCTGGGTTGTATGGCAGTTCTATTTCCAGTTTTTCAAGGAATCTCCACACTGTTCTCCATAGTGGCTGTACTGGTTTGCATTCCCACCAACAGTGTAAGAAGGTTTCTTTTCCTCTGCACCCTCTCCAGCATTTACTGTTTGTAGACTTTTTGATAGCAGCCATTCTGACTGGCGTGAGATGGTTTTGTGGTTTTGATTTGCATTTCTCTGATAATGAGTGATGTTGAGCATCTTTTCATGTGTTAGTTAGCCATCTGTATGTCTCCTTTGGAGAAATGTCTGTTTAGTTCTGTGGTCCATTTTTTGATTGGGTGGTTTATTTTTCTGGAATTGAGCTTCAGGAGCTGCTTGTATATTTTTTAGATTAATTCTTTGTCAGTTGCTCCATTTGCTATTATTTTCTCCCATTCTGAAGGCTGTCTTTTCACCTTGCTTATAGCTTCCTTCATTGTGCAAAAGCTTTTAAGTTTAATTAGGTCCCATTTGTTTATTTTTGCTTTTATTTCCATTACTCTGGGAGGTGGGTCATAGACGATCCTGCTATGATTTATGTCAGAGAGTATTTTGCCTATGTTTTCCTCTAGGAGTTTTATAGTTTCTGGTCTTATGTTTAGATCTTTAATCCATTTTGAGTTTATTTGTGTAAACACCAAAACTTTAAATGTAGTGCCCATTAAATCTGTTAACCAAATGTAAAACCTTATTTGTATACATTTTTTGTAACTTGATAGCCCTTTGTCCTTTCTTGTCTTTAAAACCTGACCTCAAGAATAAGAATTTTTCTTCTCCTTATGGCTACCTGCACTTCCCTCCACCTGCTGTCTATGTGCTGACTGGGAAGGTGTTTATTGATATAGAACTGTAGTTTTTAAAAGTTGTAAATAGATGAATTATAATAGTAGTGACAAGAAGTAACTACTCCTTTATCCCCAAATCTGACTTTTGAAACACAGTATATAGAAGAAAAACAGTTTTGAAATAAATACAACAGAGTCCCTTTCCACTAGTAGAGGCTTTGACTCACTCCATAGTTCTCAAACCGAGTTCCCTCCCCTCATGAACCTCTTTCCCCCATTTCTAAGGATCACTACCCAGTTTCCTCCTAAGAGTTAACCCTAGTCAAAGATTCAGGATGATCGGGCCCTTGTGTAGCCCATTATATCCAAACAAGGCAAGAGTATTTGGATAGGACTTCTAAGGAAATGCCTCTGACCATATTGTTATCACAAGAACATTTTAGAATAGATTAGAAATAATGGTGGCAACCATCCAAGGATCTCATAACTCTAGTTATCTTTAGCTTGCAGAGTATGAAAATCATAGAATGTCAGACTATGGAAATCATCCCATCCTACTACTTCATTCTGAAGATACACAGAAACAGATCCAGGAAGTGAAGGAACAGATTTGAAGGTTACATATAGTTAGTGACAGATCTGGAGCTAAAATACCAGGTTATATGACTCTGAGTTCAGAATTTTCATCTCTGCCAAACTATCTTAAACTGAGATTTGCTTCACTTGCAGAGTGATTTTAGGCGCTGATGACCAGCAGTATGCTGAATGGTACAAGAGCCAAAGAAGAATCCTGCCACCTGCTGGTAGCACATATGAATGATCGGGCCATTGTTAAAAGGGAAATTCGTTCCTTCAGTTATTCATTTAATTCCATGAATATTTGCTATCACGCTGGCATGTGTAAGCAATATGCTGCACACTCTGGGGCTTACCTTCATGGGGCTGACTTTTTTAGGGAGGTCATTACAAGAAGCTACTCTGTAAGATAGTGTAAGTGTATGCCATGAAAGCAGTGTAGATACAGCTATTGCAGTTTAGGAGAAAAACAGTTTAATGGTTTCTGATGGGATCTGGAAAGGGCAGGGTATGGAGAAAGGACAGATGAACTTGGTTTTTAAAGACAAATGGTTTAGGGTTTGTTGAGATGGAGATTAGTCAGAAAATTCAATCCTAGATCTGACTAAATATCTAAAGCCTGGACTCTTAAACATTATGCTGTATAAGTCCTTTGCCTGGCCTGGAAATTTCAGGCTGTGAAATAGCATAGGGCCTTGAATGCCATGTTAAGTGGTTTGGTTTAGTCTGTAGGCAACTGGTAGCATGGATGGTTTTAAAGAAGATGATCTCATGTGAACTGTGCTCTCATCCTCCAAGGGGCTAAGTGCTTAGACCATTAGGCCCTGAGAGCAGATCAAAGACAACAGTGCAAAGGCCTGGGTTCCATCAGAAACTCTGATGGCCGGTAGTTATTCTGAAGCTTTAATTGCTCAGAGCCTTGTGCTAAACTCCACTCTGTTACACTTGGCTGATCAAGTTAAGAGCTGTCAAATCTATTTCCTGAGCTATAGAGTAAACCAGGAATTTCTCAGAGTTAGCTTTTCTTCAAAGAATGTTGTTATATGTTTTCTCAGAGAAAAGCTGTACACTGTGTTTTAAATTAGAAAAAAATTTAATGTCATTTCCTGATTCCAAAATTTTTTAGCATTACAGAACTCTACAAGCATTCTAGAAAGTGAAAGTGTCCTCTATTCTCTAAATATTTTTCTTGTATGTATAACAGTGCTTATTAAGGTAAAAAAATTTTAGATAAGCTATTCATACTGTTTTTCTCATTTAATATAATTTTATGTTTATTATTAATATTATTTTATTTAATTGGAGGCTAATTACAATATGGTGGTTTTGGCATGAATCAGACACGGCTGTACATGTGTTCCTCATCCTGAAACCCCTCCCACCTCCCTTCCCATCCTATCCCTCAGGGTCATCCCTGTGCACCAGTCCTGACCACCATCTCATGCATCGAACTTGGACTGACAATCTATTTCATATATGATAATATGTATGTTTCAATGCTATTCTTTCAAATCACTCACCCTCGCCTTCTCCCACAGAGTCCAACAGTCTGTTCTTTACATCAGTGTCTCCTTTGCTGTCTTGCATATAGGGTCATTGATACCATCTTTCTAAACTCCATATATATGTGTTAATATACTGTATTGGTGTTTTTCTTTCTGACTTACTTTGCTCTGTATAATAGGCTCTGGTTTCATCCACCTCATTAGAACTGATTCAAATGCATTCGTTTTAATGGCTGAGTAATATTCCATTGTGTATATGTACCATAGCTTTCTTATCTTTCTTATGCTTTAGGTGTAGAGTTAGGTTATTTATTTGATTTATCTCCTGTTTCTTGAGGTAGGCTTGTGTTGCTATGAACCTTCCCCTTAGCACTGCTTTTACTGAATCCCATAGGTTTTTGGGTTGTTGTGTTTTCATTTTCATTCATTTCTATGCATATTTTGATTTCTTTTTTGACTTCTTCTGTGATTTGTTGGTTATTCAGAAGTGTGTTGTTTAGCCTTCATATGTTAGCATTTTAATAGTTTTTTTTCCCTATAGTTGACATCTAATCTTACCACATTTTGATCAGAAAAGATGCTTGAGATGATTTCATTTTTCTTAAATTTTTCAAGGCTAGATTTATGACCCAGGATGTGATCTATCCTGCAGAAAGCTTCATGTGCACTTGAGAAAAAGGTGAAATTCATTGTTTTAGGGTGAAATGTCCTATAGATATCAATTAGGTCTAACTGTTCCATTGTATCATTTAAAGTTTGTGTCTCCTTGCTTATTTTCTATTTAGTCGATCTATCCATAGATGTGAGTGGGGTATTAAAGTCTCCCACTATTATTGTGTTACTGTTAATTTCCCCTTTCATACTTGTTAGCATTTGCCTTACATATTGTGGTGCTGCTATGTTGGGTGCACATATATTTATAATTGTTTTATCTTCTTGGATTGATCCTTTGGTCATTATGTAGTGTCCTTCTTTGTCTCTTTTCATAGCCTTTATTTTAACATCTATTTTATCTGATATGAGTATTGCTACCCTGCTTTCTTTTGGTCTCTATTTGCGTGGAATATCTTTTTCCAGCCCTTCACTGTCAGTCTGTATGTGTCCCTTGTTTTGAGGTAGGTCTCTTGTAGACAACATATATAGCGGTCTTGTTTTTGTACACATTCAGCCAGTCTGTCTTTTGGTTGGGGCATTCAACCCATTTATATTTAAGGTAATGATTGATATGTATGATCCCATTGCCATTTACTTTGTTGTTTTGGGTTCAAGTTTATACACTTTCTGTGTTTCCTGTCTAGAGATGATCCTTTAGCATTTGTTGGAGAGCTGGTTTGAGGGTGCTGAATTCTCTCAGCTTTTGCTTGTCTGTAAAGCTTTTGATTTCTCCTTCATATCTGAATGAGATCCCTGCTGGGTGCAGTAATCTGGGTTGTAGGTTTTTCTCTTTCATCACTTTAAGTATGTCCTGCCATTCCCTTCTGGCCTGAAGAGCTTCTATTGAAAGATCAGCTGTTATCCTTATGGGAATCCCCTTGTGAGTTATTTATTGATTTTCCCTTGCTGCTTTTAATATTTGTTCTTTGTGTTTGACCTTCCTTAATTTGATTAATATGTGTCTTGGGCTGTTTTGCCTTGGATTTATCCTGTTTGAGACTGTCTGGGTTTCTTGGACCTGGGTGGCTATTTCCTTCCTCATTTTAAGGAAGTTTTCAACTATTATCTCCTCAGGTATTTTCTCATGGCCTTTCTTTTTGTCATCTCCTTCTGAGACTCCTATGATTTGAATGCTGGGGTGTTTAACATTGTCTCAGAGGTCTCTGAGGTTGTCCTCATTTCTTTTAATTCTTTTTTCTTTTTTCCTCTCTGCTTCATTTATTTCCACCATTCTCTCTTCCATCTCACTTATCCTATCTTCTGCTTCAGTTATTCTACTGTTGGTTCCCTCCAGAGTGCTTTTCATCTCAGTTATTGCATTATTCTTTATTGATTGACACTTTTTTTTTATTTCTTCTAGGTCCTTGTTAAACTTTTCTTGAAATCCTTGTCTCCAGACTTTTATCTGTAACTCTCGTTTGTTTTCAAGATTTTGAATCATTTTTACTATCATTATCCTGAATTCTTTTTCAGGTAGACTCCCTATCTCCTCCTCTTTTGTTTGGTGGGCTTTTATCATGTTCCTTTACCTGCTGAATATTTCTCTGTCTTTTCATCTTGTTTAGGTTGCTGTGTTTGAGGTGGCCTTTCTGTATGCTGGAAGTTTGTGGTTCTTCTTTATTGTGGAGGTTCCTCCCTGTGGGTGGGTTTGGACAGGTGTCTTGTCAAGGTTTCCTGGCCAGGGAAGCTTGTGTCAGTGTTCTGGTGGGTGGAGCTGGTTGTCTCTTCTCTCTGGAGTGCAATGAAGTGTCCAGTAGTAGTTTTTAGGTGTCTGTGGGTTTGGTGTGACTTTTGGCCGCCTGTATTTTTGTGGTCAGAGTTATGTTCCTGCATTGTTGGAGAATTAGCTAGGTATATCTTGCTCTGAAACTTGTTGGCTTTCTGGTGGAGCTTGGTTTCAGTGTAGGTGTGGAGGCTTTTGGATGAGCTCTTGTCAGTGAATGTTCCCTGGAGTCAGGAGTTTTCTGGTGTTCTCAAGTTTTGGATTTAAGCCTCCTACCTCTGGCTTTCAGTCTTATTCTTACAGTAGCCTCAAGACTTCTCCATCCATATAGCACTGATGATAAAACAAGGTTAATGGTGAAAAGATTCTCCACAGTGACGGACACCCGGAGAGGTTCACAGAGTTACATGGAGAAGAGAAGAGGGAGAAGGGAGATAGAGGTGACTGGGAGTAGAAGAGGGGGAATCAAAAGGGGAGAGAGCAGTCTCGTCAGTAATCAAATTCCCTATTTGCTCTCCACAGTCTGGAACACTCAGAGAGGTTCACAGAGTTCCATAAAGAAGAGAAGAGGGAGGAGGGAGATAGAGGTGACCAGGAGGAGAGGAGGAGGAGTCAAAAGGATAGAGACCAATCTAGCTAGTGATCAGTTCCCTAAGTATTCTCCACAGCCTAGAACACCCAAAGAAATTCACAGGGTTAGTAGAGAAGACAAGGCAGAGGGAGGAGATAGAGGTGACCTGGGGAGAAAAAGGAGAGTCAAATGGGGAGAGGGCAATCAAGCCAGTAATCACACTCCTAAGTGAAAATGGGTACTGAAGATTGGATTATTAAAGGTACAAAATTGATAACAAATAACAAAAAGCAAAGATTAAAAATCTAGAGTAGAGGTTAGACTCTAAAAAATACAATATTAAAAAAACAAAACAAAATCTCAAAAGGTATAAAAAATATATGAAATTTGCTTTAAAAATGGGATCTTTTTTTTGCAATGTAATGGTAGATTTTAAAAATGAAAATTAAAGGAGCAATAAAGAATTTTAAAATAAAAAAATTAAAAAATGTTAATAGTAAAATATGTCTAGGAATTTCTCTGGAGCTGTTGAGGGCAGTGTGGGGTCAGTTCAGTTTTAGATAGTTCCTTGTTCCAGCTTATACTTCTTCTCAAGGTCTATAGGTCCCTTCCAATCTAGTCAATGCCAATTACAGGGTTTTAATCTGTTGCACCTGTCACTTCCAAAGTGGTTCCCTATTTGTTTATTTTGGCTTCCTCTGTTTGCAAGTCTCTTCAGTATCTAACTTCTGCCTTGACACAACGGAGTGAAGGTGGTCATGTATTTAGGCTCACTTGTTCAATTGTGCTGCAGGGAGGGAGGAACACTGGAAAAAAATATCACTGGTGTGCGTGGGGAGTGCTCGCAATGTCGGGGCCATGCTGGGCTTGCCTCCACTCACAGTGTGTGTGCTTTCCTGGTCTACAATGTTCAGGCTCCAGGTTGCTCTGCAAGGGAACTGTCTAAAGCGGGCCCTGGGTTGTATGCACTTCCCAGGTCTAAGCTGCTCAGGTTCAGTTTCTTGGGTACTCCACAAAGGCATAGACTAGGTTGGGCCTGCGTTTTGTGCCCTTCCCAGGTCCGAGCAGCTCAGGCGACCAGGTGCTTGGCAAGCACACTCTCCCCAGGTGGGGCAGTGCATCTTATCAACTCCTCAGTCCTGGCCCCTCGTTTCCCAGGTGTGCAGCAGAAGCACCATCTTAGGTGTGCTGTGTATCTCCTCTGGGGAGCTGATCTCTGGCTGCAACCTCCTGGTGGATGTCAACCATCCAGGATCCCAGGAAGACTTGGTTAGCAACTGGAAGCCTGCTTGCAGTTTGGTAGAGGATGCCGTCTCTGGGGCCATTTGCCCCTTGCCTCCTGGCTCTGGCTGCCACTCACCTGCTTCCCTGCCTCTGGCTGGGGACGGGCCAGTCCGCTGCGGCTCGCTCTCCTTTGGTATTCGCTCAGTTGTTTGTTCTGTGAGTGGGCCCAGTAGTGCCTTAGGTTAGAGCTTTTCGCGGAAAAGTTCTCTCTCTTTCCTCTTTTTTTTTTTGTTCCTCTCTTTCTCTGGCTATCCCACATTTTGGGTTGCTATCTCTCGTTAGCTCTGCAGATTGCCCTCAGGGCAATCAGGCCCAGTCTTTACCCTAAGCAATGCAGCCTGCGCCTCCCTGTTCAGCCCCTGCTTGCTGGTGGTGGACGCGAGCATCTGGGCTACTTCTCCACTAGGAGTTGCAGTTAGGCGTGTAATCTGTGGGTTTTATTTATTTATATTTTCCTCCCTGTTATGCTGTCCTCTGAGATCCCAAAACTCCCCACAGACCTGCCAGTGAGAGGGTTTCCTGGTGTTTGGAAACTTCTCCTCTTTTACGACTCCCTCCCCGGGATGGGTCTCCATTCCTAACTCTTTTGTCTCTCTTTTTATCTTTTATATTTTGTCCTACTGCCTTTTGAAGACAATGGACTGCCTTTCTGGGTGCTAGTGTCCTCTGCCAGTTTCAGAAGTTGTTTTGTGGTACTTGCTCAGCGTTCAAATGATCTTTCAATGAATTTGTGGGGGAGAAAGTGGTCTCCCTGTCCTATTCCTCTGCCATCTTAGGACCACTCCCTATTCATACTATTTTTAAACTTTCTTCACTGATCTGTACAACATGGGCCATATGAGTACATGTAGATTTATCTAGTTTTTTTTTTTTAATAATGCACTATTGATATTTTCTCAGTTGCTTTATGATAGACATTTGGACTGTCTCCATTTTTTCTAATGTGAACAGTATTGCAATATACACCTTTGTACATAAATCTTTGTGCATTTGTAACAATGTTTCTATAGGATAAATTTCTAGCACTGGAAATGTTGGATCATAGGATCTGAAAATTTATCTTTTAATAGATATTATCAAATTGCCCTGGGAAAATGTTATTCCAATTTTCACTTTCAGCAAGAGTGTGTTGGCTTATCCATATCTTCTTTGATGTTATCAAACATTTAAACCTTTCCTGCTCTGATGGACAAAAAAGATATTGTTCCAAAAATCAATGCATATATGGTAAGCATCCATATTTAGATGGTGCTGGAGAAGACTCTTGAGAGTCCCTTGGACAGCAGGGAGATCAAACAAGTCAGTCCTAAAGGAAATCAACCCTGAATATTCATTGCAAGGACTGATGCTGAAGCTGAAGCTCTGATACTTTGGCCACTTGATGCAACAAGCCGACCATTGAAAAAGACACTGACGCTGAGAAAGATTCAGGACAGGAGAAGGGGACGACAGGATGAGATGATTGGATGGCATCACCCCGACTCAATGGACATGAGTTTGAGCAAAGTCCGGGAGATGGTGAAGGACAGGGAAGCTTGGCCCGCTGCAGTTTATGGAATCTCTAAGAGTTTAACATGACTGAGTGACTGAACAACAACAACAAGGAAGCTAGTGTTTACTAGCCTGTGTCAGTCTTCCATATAAGTTGCAAATATCTTCACAAAGTACCAAGGGCTATTTTTCCAGGACCTGGCACATTAGGTACACACTCTGGGAGCACACATCAGACATATGTCTTGTATATATTACTTCATAGAGTTTGTATATAGGAATTTTAGATAGAAATGGATAATAGGCGTGACTTAGGTTACATACTAGGTTGATTCAAGGAAACAAATTGCCCATCAAAAATCATAGATAAGAAGACCTAGTGAGTATAGTGGATCTGTCCTGGATCTGCCACTTGGCTTGTCTTGTTTCATTAATATCATGTACAAATCACATTTTCCAAATGGTGACAGCACTTCACTAATACTGTGGCTCAAGTAATGTAATCACTTCACCAAATGGCCTAGCATTGTTGGCTCAAACCCAAGATGAAGGCATAGATTCCAGCCAGAAAACGTAACAACTGTAACAAAACCATCTAAGCCCAAACGTTTGGATACTTGACTACCTGAACACAATAACCCAATGGACTCACTTAGCACACAATAATCCTAATTAATATGTTTAAGAGAAGTCTCGCACTCACCTAGCCTGTATTAGTCTAGCCACTGTTAGTCTAGCAGGTTCCTATCATCTTTTGAGCACTTTGGAAGATTCCACTTCTCTTTTCCCCTTTGCCAGTGAGAGGGACCATGTCACTCACTCTGGCCAATAACTTGTGAGATGAAGTGCTATTTCATAACATATTTCAGTTTTTGCTGTGAGACCTTCCATTTTCCCTTCCCCCTTTCATAGTGATTGTGGAAGTGTAGGAGAGATACACACATGTATATCTGTGAGTCTGTTTCTGTTTTATAAATAAGTTCATTTTATATTTTAGATTTCACATGAGTAATATCATATGATATTTTGTTTTTGTCTCACTACACTTCTTATGATAATCTCTAGGTCCATCCATATTTCTGTAAATGGCATTATTTCATGCTTTTCATGGCTGAGTAGTATTCTGTTGTATATATGTACCATATCTTCTTTATCCATTTATCTGCTGATGGACAATTGGCTTACACCCATGTCTTGGCTATATTCACAGATAGTCATAATAGCCATTGTTCTTTAAATACAAATGGAAGGTTTCAATTTCCTTATTGGTGGTAGTATTTTCTCAACCGGCCAGATGGCCAACCATCACAGTAGAGTCAGTAGATGATGATGGAAATAACTAAGACAAGAATCCAGAGAGAAGAATCTCCACTGAGCTTTCATCACACTCCCCTATGATTTTTGTAATTGACTGGATAAGAAAGCTTTCTTAAGTGAACAAGCAAAGTAATAGAGGAAAACAACAGAATGTGAAAAACTAGAGATACCTTCAAGAAGATTGGAGATACCAAGGGAACATTACATGCAAAGATGGGCACAATAAAGGGCAGAGATGGTATGGACTTAACAGAAGCAGAAGATATTAAGAAGAGGTGGCAAACATACACAGAACTATACAAAAAATGTCTTAATAATCACACACTGGTGTGATCACTCACCTATTGCCAGACATCCTGGAGTCCAAAGTCAAGTGGGCCTTAGGAAGCATCACTACAAACAAAGCCAAAGGAGGTGATGGAATTCCAGTGGAGCTATTTCAAATCCTAAAAGATGATGCTATGAAAGTGCTGCACTCAGTATGCCAGCCAATTTGGAAAACTCAGCAGTGGCCACAGGACTGGAAAAAGTCAGTTTTCATTTCAATCCCAAAGAAAGGAAATGCCAAAGAATGCTCAAACTACCATACAATTGCACTCATTTCACATGCTAACAAAGTAATGCTCAAAATCCTTCAAGGTAGGCTTTAGCAGTATGTAAACCAAGAAACTTCCAGATGTCCAAGATGGATTTAGAAAAGGCAGAGGAACCAGGGATCAAATTACCAACATCCATTGGATCATAGAAAAAGCAAGGGGATTCCAGAAAACATCTACTTCTGCTTCATTGACTACACTAAAGCCTTTGATTGTGTGGATCACAACAAACTGTGGAAAATTCTTAAGGAGATAGGAATCTGAATACCCAGTCAAGAAACAACAGTTAGAACCAGACATGGAAAGACAGACTTCTTCAAAATTGGGAAAGGAGTACAACATCAATGCTGTATATTTTCACCCTTCTTATTTAACTTCTATGCAGAGTACATCATGTGAAATGCCAGGCTGGATGGATCACAAGCTTAAATCAAGATTGCCTAAGAAATAACAACATCACATATGCAGATGATACCACGCTAATGCAAGAAAGTGAAGAGGCATTAAAGAGCCTCTTGATGAAGGTGAAAGACAAGAATGAAAAAGCTGGTTAAAGCTCAACATTCAAAAAACTAAGATCATAGCATCTGGTCCCATCACTTCATGGTAAATACATGGGGAAAAAGTGGTAACAGTTGCAGACTTCATATTCTTGGGCTCCAAAATCACTGTGGATGGTGACTTCAGGCATGAAATTAAAAGATGCTTGCTCCTTGGAAGAAAAGTTATGACAAACCTAGACAGCATGTCAAAAGCAGAGACATTACTTTGCTGATAATGGTCAATGTTAAAACTATGGTTTTTCCAGTAGTCATGTATGGATGTGAGAGCTGGACCATAAGGAAGGTTGAGTGCCAAAGAATTGGTGCGTTAGAACTGTGGTGCTGGAGAAGACTCTTGAGAGTTCCTTGGACTGCAAGGAGATCAAACCCATCAATCCTAAAGGAAATTAACCCTGAATATTCGTTGGAAGGACTGATGCTGAGCTGAAGCTCCAATACTTTGGCTGCCTAATGCAAAGAGCTAACTCATTGGAAAAGACCCTGATGTTGGGAAAGATGAAGGCAGGAGAAGGGGGCAACAGAGGATGGTTGAATGGCATCACTGACTCAGTGGACATGAATTTGAGCAAACTCTGGGAGACAGTGAAGGACAAGGAAGCCTGGCATGCTGGAGTCTATGGAGTTGCAAAGAGTCGGACATGACTTAGCAACTGAACAACAACAACAAGTACTGGCTACATTGGTATTCCCTGCTGGCCCAGTGGTAAAAAATCCAACGAGCTTTCTTTACCCCTGTGCTTTACCTCACTGCTTTCTTTACCTCTTTACCTCAGGGGTAAAGAATGCAGGAGATGTGAGTTTGATCCCTGGGTCTGGAAGATCCTATGGAGAAGGAAATGGCAACCCATTCCAGTATTCTTGCTTGGGAAATCCCACAGACAGAGCAGACTGGTATGCTACAGTCCATGGGGTTGCAAAAGACAGACACGACTTAGTGACTAAACAACAACAACTGGCTGCCTTCTATAACAACCTAGTGTACTTTGTTTTTATTTATTTATTTTAATTAAAGACAGAGTGGATGCTGGAGTCGAGTTATGAATGAAAAGTTTGTACTGCCAACGTGTTGCTTGAGGGAAGCAACACTTAGTGGGGGACTCTTTGACGTTTCATGGGGGACCTCAGTTCCAAGTCCATACGTCTGAATTCTGTGTTTAATAAAGTTCTGGAGCCTGGGGCATGGGAGATAAAGCTGTTGCTTGGTAGTGGAAGGAGAGTGACGAGTCGTAAACTTCCTGAGGTAAACTGGTTAATTAAACGCCACCTGAGGGTGTCACAGCGGGGACCTGAGGGAGCCGGGGGGCGGGGGGGCGTTCGCCGAGTGCCGCGCGGGCGGCGGTGGGCTGGCCTGGGAGGCTGCCCGCTGGTCTGCGCTGAGCGGTCCGGGGTCAGAGGCCTGAGCGCGGGGACCGGAGCGGGACGGGGAAGAGGAGAGGGGCTGCGGGAGCCGAGGACGCGGTTCCTGGGCTGTGGAACTGCCGATTCCGCGGAGTCTCCCATGCTCCAGTTTCCGGAAGATCCTTCGTGTTTGTTTCCCCTGCCGGGGAGGTGTGTATAATCTCTGGAAAGGAACTTTTAGATTAAGTAACTGTAACGTTTCGAAATCTGTGAGAAATGAAATATCTACACAGATCTCATTTATGTCTGTGCTGTGTGTAGTAATGCATGGGTGTATGTAAAATGTGGGAGTGAGGTAAGAAGGGCTTTAAAAGTTTAACTGGAAAAGAAAATGAAGAGTTAATTTATTTTTTTCTCCCCAAGTGGCATAACAATGTTTATTCAACAAATATTCTTGAAGTGCTGAGATTTATCATAAAGGTAAGATTTAGGAATTACAGGTATTTGGAGTACAATTATGTTTTCAAATCTGACAGTTGTTGACATCTAGGAAAAGGGAATAAGTACATAGAGAATCTATATTAAAGAAAAATAAATTATTTGGAAAGAAAATCCTTAGACATCTGAAAAGGTCTGGATGTTATTTTCTGATGTTCTAGAAATCTTTTAAATCCTGTAATTAATAACAGCACAGATAAGTTGCAGTTGGTAAATGAGGACAATTAAAATTATCATGTTTGGAAGGGATATCTTTTGAACTACTCTTTGGTACTTTGGATGTTTATTATGGAAATTATTGTGATATTTGCTTTTTACCACAGATAATTAGTCCTTCTTTTCCTTTTAAACCACTGTTCCAGTTTGGATCAATTTAATTACTCAAACATCAAATCACTGACATGCCTTCTGGAAAGCATTTGTTTTTGTTTTTGTTTTTGGAAGGCATTTGTATTGAAAATGTTTAATAAGAATATTATATTTTCAAAAGGACAATAATTTTGTCAGTTGTAAAGCTTTCTTGTAGTTTATTTTCATCCATTTTGTTTGAATGAGGCAAATCTCAAGAAGAGAAGCATTTTCTTGGGATATGTTATTTTCTGTGTGGGGAAAAAGTGAATGTTTTCATATGTGTTTCAGTCTCAAACAGGTGCATATAAAGTAGGAATCCTGAATCTGACTTTTGATATCAGCCTGCCAGCTAGAGGGAGAGATGCTTTCCCCTTTCTCTTCCTGAATAGGTCATCCCTGCTACAGATTGGACACTGTTAGATGCATACATGGTTGTGCAGAAGGAAGTTTAGAGTTTTAAGCTAAGTACCAGTTTAAGGTTAGGAGGGAGGTGGGCTTTTTGCTTTTCTTTTTTTCCTTCAGTTTTCCTGTTTCTCTCCTTCTGCAATTGATTCAGCCTATTGGTTTGGTCTTTACTGGAAAAATCAGACCAAATAACTCTGGCTGGGGAGTGGCGTATTAAACTGCTGTCTTCTATAAAAATAAGAAAGGCTCTCTGAAATTAAAAAGGTTATTTTATAAATTGTCGCAGGCTGTTGCAATTGTTTTATGCTCATTTTTATGCTCATTATTATAGTAGACAGTTGCTTTATGAAGTTACTGGCACTATCTGTAAATACTTATTGTGTATATTTGGCATATATTTGGATAATATTTGGGTTTTAAGGAGTTTTAAATCATGAAGGTAACTGACCAGATAACCTTTTTATTAACTAATTTAAATGATACACATAGTTCACGTTTATATTAATCTCTGTGTTGAAGGTTGTTTTAGGGTTGCAAAGTTTTTATTTCTTTTTATTAGCATTCTATTTTGAATTTGTTTAAATATTACAATGTATTATATTGTAATTTACACTTGCTCAGTGGGGAAGGTGTAGGTTATTCTTAAATAGCGATACAGAGAAGTAGCTAACAAGGAGAGTCATTTGAGAAGCATATGGACATCATAAAATCCTTCTGTATGTAGCATCTGTACCTTCTCATTAGTGAAATTTGTAGTCATGGACATTTTTTGTTATTACATCCAAATATGGCTTTTTATTTTTGCTTCCATAGAATGTTTTAAAAATGTAATTTATATGAGTAAGTATTTAAGTTAGTGGGAGCTTTTATTGTTTGAAACCCTTTCCTTTCAACAAAGACATCATAATTTTTATTGCACGTATCCACAGATACATACTGTTGTTTCCTAGCTTGTGGTTATAACTGTTACCTTTTCTGGTGATTCTTCAAAACATTTGAGAGATAGGTAGGAAGATACATCGTTCTCATTTTCAGAAGAAGGCAGCAGTTACACTGATAGACTCAAGGTCACACACCAGTGAATCAGTGTGAAGCTGAGGATAACATCTATATTTCCTGTATCCTGTTCACAATGGCAAACTGCTCCCATGGCTATGCTATGACATTTCCATAAATTAAACTTTCCTAGATGTTTATATAAACTTGCTTTTTTTTGGCTCCACCTCAGGGTATACTGAACTTCCGAAGTTCAGTATGCCTTCAAAACCTGTGCCCCCTGCAGTGAAAGTGTGGAGTCTTAACCACTGGACAGCCAGGGAAGCCCCAAACTTTCCTAGATGTTTAAAATGCTGAACTTGGTAGATGTGCAGGTAGATTTTATGCCAGTCAATATAGTCCTAGTTTGCCTGCTGGTTGGGGAGAACCATGACTCTTGTAATTGGTTTTAAATCAGTTATACCCACCTCTGAGGGGTATCCATTCTTCAGTCAGTCCATATCCCACACATCCCTTTGCCCCCTTATCAACTGTATGCTGCCCTTTTATTGGTCAGAGCTGCTTTGAAGTTTATCAGCATAGTTGTTAAGCTTGAGGATCATCAGGCTCACTAGTGAGAGTACTCAGAATGTGATTTTTGAAGAGAGTATTGACAGAGAACAGTAATGGAAGTCCACTATATAAGCAACTAGTATCAATTAAGGTACATGTTGTTTGGGATGTTAGGACATCCACTTTCTTATATTAGCTCTGCTTCTTTAAATAGAGAGTTTATGCAGTTATCTAGTCATTTCTTTCTGTATAGACCTCTTTCCTTGGTAAATCAGACTTTAACAAAAAGAAAAAGGATAGCAATTTGTTCTTCTGTAGGGAAGGTATTAATACTTTTATGACTTTTTCTTCATGCTCCCAGATAACCTGTCCTTCAAATTTCACCAGAGTTTTTGGGAGTAATTGCCCACATGGTTTGTAAGAGCCAAGGTGATAGACTTTTTATATCAAATTATTAGATTTAAAAGTGTAATACATTATCCAGGATGCAGAAGAAATCTTTGCAATTTCATAGACAATAGTATCTATCATATGTAATCTTACACAAGCTCTCATGTATTTGATGAAAGTACTTCCAGTATTTTTGAACAAGCAGATGGTACCAGGAGCTCTCTACTGTATTAGGTTAATGTGTGTGTGTGTGTGTGTGTGTGTGTGTGTATACATAAAACTGTTCTTTCCCCCAAATGTATGTTTTATGAGAGCTCATTAAAATCATTTTAAAATGTGAAATATTGAAAAAGAAGTGACTATTCAAGGGTGACTTGCTGTTTACTATAATTAATTCTGTTTAGAACACCCAAAGAAGAAAACTCCCATTCTTTATATTCTTTGCTGCACCAGAGAGAGTATAGACTGCTGGTAAGATTGAGAAAAGTTGAGGTTACTGGAAATGATATGTTCTTCACATTTCTCCAGAATCTGTGGTAAGAAGATGGGTGTAGACTAACCTAGTTTGATGGAATAGTGATGAGTGGAATTTGAATTGGCCACTAGAAGAACAATAAGATTCGAATCACTCAATTATCACTAAAGATATTTGGTAGCAAATCATCGGAATTAACTTTAGTTACTTTAGGTATTACATAAACTTAGTAGACGTTATCGACTCAGTTTGTTTTCTATTGCTTTGTAACACATTACTACAAATTTAGCAGCTTAAAAAACACATACTTACCATCTCAGTTTCATTGCTCAGGAGCTCACACATGGCTCAACTGAATCCTCTGTTCAGGGATCTCACCAGGTGTTCATCAGTGCTGCTGTGTTATCAGAGATTCACTGGGGAAAGACCTGCTTCCAAGCTTTCTTAGGTTGTTGGTAAAATTCATATCCTTGTGATTGTAGGACCGAGGTCGCCGTTTTCTTGTTGGCTATCAGAGACCACACACAGCTCCTAGAGCCTGTCTGCTGTTCTTTGCCATGTGACCCTCTCACAGGCATGAGTGACCCTCTTGCAGCATGGCATCTGCTATTCAAAGCCTATTAGAAAGAGTCTTTTGCTCCCATATGCTATAACATATATGAATAACGTGACATCACTTTTTCACATAACAATCTAATCAAGAGTGACATCCATCACCTTTGCCATCTTTTATTTATTAGAAGCAAGTTACGTGTTCTACCCAAACTTAAGAGGAGGGAACTATACAAGGACATGATTCATTGGAGGTTACCTTGGCATATCTCCATTGACTAGTTCACAGAATCTCTGGGCTAGACAGCAGACCTGGCTTAGAAGCCACTTAGTCAGAAAGGTGCTCAGAATCACTCTGAAGAACTGATTCTGTCACTGTTGGCACACCAACTTCTAGAGGGGAAGGTGGACTCTTTTCTTAAGAGAGGATACGCCATATACAATAGTGGCGTTCAGTTGTTTATGGCCAGAAAGAATGATGTATTCACTGCTACAGAAGGAAGGAGAAATATTATGAGCAAATGACTGCTTAAGGAAATGATGAAGTTTTTGACCAAGCTAGGATGATGACCATCTGGAGATGGAGTTGAACTGTAGAGTACCTAGAGCTATGCAACTCTTTAGAAAGAAAACTCTTCTGGGATTTAGGAGAATGGTGGTGGTGAGGCCTCATTTAGGAGTGGTTATAAGCAAGGAGTCTGAATCACTGGTGTGAATGTTAGTCTAGGAATTAATTAGTCTCCAATGTGTTCCACATGGGAAAGATTTTTAAGGGACTGGTTCCACCAAGCCTCACAGGGAGCCAACCCTGTGATTTGGAGTCCCACAGCGTGGTCTCCTTTTATCTTAGAGGCTAGAGACCCTCTTAGGTCCACTGTACATCTGTGGCCCAGTGACTGTGGGGCATTGTTTAGGGGAGTGGGGGTCAGTTGAGCATAGCTAATGTCCAAACTCTTTGCAGGAATGATTTTATCTAATCTTCCTCTCATCTCTAGCAACTGAGTTCAAGTTTCCCTAGTTCCACCTCCTCTTTCTTCCTTCCTCTCTCCCCAGATAAATGGAGGCTTTGAAAGGTGAAATGCTAATAGTCATTTAGATATGAGTGGAACCAGGGTTTGAATGTAGGTCTTATTTGAAAACTCATAGTCTTGTAATACACATCCCATACTTATATGCAGTAAGCGAAGTTTCCAGGGCAAAAGCTTTTTTTTTTCCCATTGAAATGAATGTCGGCACTACAGTTGCTCTTGGATTCCTCCATTCATCTCGAGAGAGCTGGGCACGGGGAGATGAGGGTTAGCGAGAGGAATGAGAGAGTGCTGCATCATGCGTTCTTTCATTTTCCCAGCAGGAAGCACAGATTATCCGCATCCCTTCCATATAAAAAGTAAGAATTTGAAAAAAAAAAAAAAGTAAGAATGTGGAGTGGAGTCTCTGTATTTTTATTTCTACTTATCATTTTGGCAGAAATCAAAAACTCTGTGTCTCCTTTCTCTCCTATATGTAGATTTCTCCTGTTAAATTCAATCAGGAAACTATGAATTCTCATTGCCTTTTTGGTCATAAGGTTCTTTCTATAGCTTTTCAGTAGATGCCACTGTTTTGATCTACTTGAAAAGTCTATTGAGACATTCCTCCTTTGTTCTTCTGTTACTCAGTTCCCCTTTCTACTCTGTGGTGCCTCTGAATTCTATTCATAGATATTCTACTTTTTTCCCCTTCTGTTTTATGTACTTAAATCTCTTCTTTAAATGGATCCAGTTCCATTGATCGGAATCATTGGCCCAGATCCCCGTGTGCTCTATTGCAAAATACAAGCTCAGTGTGGGACTCATCTGTATTCTGTTAATTTTACAAAGTTGTACCCTGTGTCCCAGCATGGATTGAGGAAGATTTCCTGGGTATTTGAATATTTCCTTTAAGATTTGCCTGGGTATTTGAATCAAAATGTAAGTATTTAAAACTGAGTATCCACAAACTGCACTCTGATTTAGGTAAGGTGTATACCTATGAACCATTTCTCTGTGGCAGGTAGGTAGGGTATTGGGATGGCACCATCGTGGCTCAGGTGTCTGCCCTTCTGGAGTAGGACTGTTCTCAAAGAGGGAAATTGTGACCCACCCAGCCTGATTATGGGTGACTGCAGTAACTTCATCAGAGCAAGCTACAGCTCAGGAATTTTTGAAATAAATATATTTCTTCACACAGGTTTTAGATTTCTGACTGAGCTTAGGCTAGATTTGACTCTAAAAGCCAAAGCTCCTTAGTGTGACACTTAGGCTCTCTCAGAGACTGGACCTAGCCTAGCTTTATTATCTTTCCATTTTTAACTCTTGTCACTCCCTGCCTTACACCTTTAAGGATTTAAGCCTTAAGCTTGGAGCTACCAAGTGGTTTAGATTTTAGATGATGGGAAAGACAGCTTGAGAGAATAAATCAACCTGTAAGGAAAAGATGTGCATGTATGCATGTGTGAGTGCGTGAGTATGGGTAGGCATGCACGTGGTGGGTAGGGAACAAGCAGTAAGAGCATTTCAGTTTTTCAGTCCCTGCACCCATGCATTCTCAAGGCTGTTTTATCACTGATTTTTCTGGGATTATGTTATAGAGCAATAAATTGAATTTCTGCCCCTTGCAGTCAAGAGTACTCTGTAGTAGAGATTTCTGTTAGCCAAGCATTTGCAGTGTGTTTTTTGAACCTACTACTCCCAGAACTACCATATCCATCTCTTATTTAACTCACACTTTCCTCCTCTGTGATTTTACTTAAGAAACTGCCCCTTTTCACTTTCCTTTTTCTCTGGGCCCAACTTATGTCCTCCTTCTTTTGTGATGCTTCCTCTTGATTTAGGCAGCTCACAGTGATCTCGTTCTCTTCTGAGTCCTGCAGTAATTTAGGACTATGACAGTGGTTCACACAGGCTTACAAGTTGAATTTTAGTATCGATTTGATTAAGAAAATCCATAATAAAAAAGGCCACCATATGAGTAAAGTCTTTACAAAACTGGCCCTTTATTACTCAGAACAGCATCTTTGTACTTCTGAAATATGGTGTGTGAAAGTCACTCAGTCATGCCCAGCTGTTTGTGACCCCATGGACTATACAGTCCATGGAATTCTTGAGGCCAGAATACTGGAGTGGGTAGCTTTTCCCTTCTCCAGGAGATCTTCCCAATCCAGGAACTGAACTCAGGTCTCCTGCATTGCAGGCAGATTCTTTACCAGCTGAGCTATCAGGGAAGCCCTTGAAATATGGTAGTATATTTAATATATGGAACGATTTAAATATGCATTTGTGATTTCTTTTCAATTCCTCTGTGGCTCACTAGAGAGAAGTCCAAGGCTTCCCACATCTAGATAGAAAGGAGAGAAGAGAGGGGTTGGCTTCTTAATGAGCACTCTCTTTAAATAAGACACCATAGGATGAGTGGTAGCAAAGGTGACTGGTCTGAATAGTGTGAACCTGTGCTGTGCTGTGCTTAGTTGCTCAGCCGTGTCTGACTCTTTGTGGACTGTAGCGCGCTATGCTCCTCTCCTGCCATGTCCATGGGAATTCTCCAGGCAAGAATACTGGAGTGTGTGGCCATACCCTCCTCCAGGGGATCTTCCCAACCCAGGGATTGAACCCGGTCTCCTGAATTGCAAGTGGATTCTTTATCATCTGAGCCACGAGGGAAACCCAAGAATACTGAAGTGGGTAGACTATCCTTTCTCCAGGGGAACTTCCTGACCCAGGAATCTAACTGGGGTCTCCTGGATTGCAAGTGGATTCTTTACCAGCTGAATTACCTGGTAAACCCAGTGTTAACCCAGGTTATCCTTATTAAACATTTCACTAATCTTTGTAGGAACACAGTACAAAATACAAACACTTTTACTTAGAAATTTCACAAATTATAAAACCAAAGCCAATGAGAAAATTTTAAATGTGAGCAACAGAGTTGATGAAATTAAAAAGGAACAACATTGAATTATTTTGCAAATGATATTGTATTGTTGAAGTTACATTGCCAGCGTTGCGTTTAAGAGTATAAATGATGTAGCCTCAGATTCTATTCTTATTTAATCTGTTTCTATTTTTTATTAATATAGAAAGTGTCCTTTTAAAATGTAGATTAAAAATTACCATCAAAGCTTCATTTCCTGGTTCAAGGTAATCAGACTTCATATGTGATGAAAACTCTTACCAGTAAATAATCTTCAAATGTCAGTTTTAATGAAGTGTCACCATAACTTCTTTTTGTTCTCTTAAAGATGTGATTAGCATTGTGAAGTTCCTGAATTTTAAATCAAATGTGTAAGCTGTACCCAAAGACTGCAGGAGTGGAGAACAGGCCGTATAGGAGCTCCACAGAGACAGGATGCGCACATCGCCTTCACTCCCAACGTGATGGTGATTTTAGCCACTGTGGTGCAGGCGCTTTTGGATAACTTTGCTACCATGTGTTCTGCGTGCATGCTAAGTCGCCTCAGTCGTGTCCGACTCTTTGTGACGCCATGGACTGTAGCCCACCAGGCTCCTCTGTCCATAGGATTCTCCAGGGAAGAATACTGGAGTGGGTTGCCATGCTCTCCTCCAGGGGATCTTCACAACCCAGGGACTGAACCCGTGTCTTTTACGTTTCCTGCATTTGCAGACGGGCTCTTTACCCACTGGTGCCACCTAGGAGGCCCTACCCTGTGTTCTCTAATGTCTCAATTCATCCTCACCTTCCCCCTACACCCCACCCCATCAGACTTTATTTATTTAGCAAACTATTTAGGCCTTCACCTAGTACATGCATGATTGAGAACACCAACAGCAGATGCCAGAATGAAAATTCATTGGTGGTATTTAGTTTTAAGATGCTTATCTAGAAATTAATTAGAATGCATTTTTTAGATTATCGTTCCAATGAAAACACAAAATGGAAGAAATAATTCCACATCAAACTCGATGGATCTCAGTTTGAAGACATAGTCTCAAATATTAATTGCCACCTAAAACATTTTACTTCTTACTCTGTGTTGTGTGTCATTTTGTTGTTTAGTTGCTCAGTCGTGTCTGACTCTTCTGTAATCCCATGGACTGTAGCCCACCAGGCTTCTCTGTCCATGGGATTTCCTAAGGAAGAATACTGGAGTGGGTTATTGTTTCTTTCTCCAGGGGATCTTCTGAACCCAGGGATAGAACCTGTGTCTTCAGCATTGACAGGCAGATTCTTTACCCCTGAGCCACCAGGGAAGCCCTGTGTGTCATTAGCCAGGTTGTAAGCCCCTTGAAGGCAGAGAGAACTTGGTTACTGTTTTTTGTTTTCTTCTACATCACTAAGTGCATTTCTGATAGTTGGACCCAATACCCAACACCCAGGTATTTGGTATTTGATCAACTCTTTATAGTCATTATTTCTTACTGTTCTTGCAAGGTCCTTAAAAGCAGGGAATGTTTTGTTTTAATCTATGGATTCCAAATTCCTAGCATAGTGATTCTCACATGAGGAATGCTCAATAAATTGTTCTCCAGGAAAGAATGGGTGAGTTATTGGCTTTCTGTGTGTGTGTATGTGTGTGTGTGTTAGTTTCATCTTTCACATACAAGGCATCTCCAGTAGCTGTATAGATCAATGCTTTTCAATAGAAGTCTTCTCTGTCTGTGACTTTTGAGCACTTGAAAAGTAGGGAGTTAGGCTGAGGCCTGCATCATTTATTTTTAATTACATATGTATACACACACATGTTTGACATACACACACCCACACATACACACACACAGACACACACATATATATACCTATAAAATATACAGTAGTAGCCCTTAGGGGCTTCTCAGGTAGCTCAGCTGGTAAAGAATCTGCCTGCAATGCAATAAACCCTAGTTCAATTCCTGGGTCGAGAAGTTACCCTGGAGAAGGTAAAGGCTTCCCACTTCAGTATTCTTGGGCTTCACTGGTGTCTCGGGTGGTAAAGAATTTGCCTGCGATGAGGGAGACATGAGTTTAATCCCTGGGTCAGGAAGATCCTCTGGAGGAGGGCATGGCAACCCGCTCGAGTATTCTTGCCTGGAGAATCCCATGGACGGAGGAGCCTGGCAGGCTACAGTCCATAGGGTCACAGAGAGCTGGATATGACAAAAGCAACTAAGCAGTAGCAACAGCAGTCTTTTATCCATGGTTTCACTTTCTGTAGTTTCAGTCACCCATGGTCAACTGTGGTCTGAAAAGATTAAATGAAAAATTCCAAAAATAAACAATTCACAAGTTTTAAATTGCATGCCATTGTGGGCAGTGTGATGAAATCTCTTGCTGTCCCACCATGTCCTGCCTGGGATGTGAATCATCCCTTTGTCCAGTGTATCCACACTGTATATGCTTCTAGCCTGTGTGTCACTTAGATGCTTTCTTAGTTTTCAGATTGACTGTCTTATTATTGTAGTTCTCATGCTCAAGTAATCCTTATTTTACTTAATAATGGCCACAAAGTGCAAGGGTAGTGATGCTGGAAGTTTGGATATTCTCTTATTGTGCCTAATTTATAGATTAAACTTAGTCCTGAGTGTGTGTGTATACACACACAGACACGCATCTGAAAAAACATAGTGTATGTACAGTTGGTACTGTCATATTTTCAGGCATCCTCTGAGGGTCTTGGAGTGTATCCTCTGCAGATAAGATGGGGATGGGACTACTGTACATTCATGTGGCCAGTAGGCAGCCTAGTCCAGATATAATGACTCCATTCTCAAACTCATTTGTTCACATCTGCAGCACAGCTACATTTTTTGGTTGTACTTGAATGTTATTGTTATTTCTATGACTTTAAACAAGGTGCAGTACATTCCATCAGTTTGGTTTCATTCTTTTCCCAGATGCCCAATACTGCATGTTATCTCTTCATTCATGTCACCATCTAATTTGGTTTTTCATCATTTCTTTATGAGTCTACAGGCCTGACACCGACTGCTTTACCAGATAAATTTTATATTCACTTTTTTTAATGGCTCAGATTTCCTTGTATTTGCTAGTCCCACTATTTTAATCCTTTCTTTCCTAATAAACCATTTAAACTTGGATTCTCCATATCACTGTGATGATGATCATCTAAAATGATGTTTATGCTATGCTAGCCTTTATCTGATGTAGTAGTGTATGCTGCGGAGAAGCAATGGCACCCCACTCCAGTACTCTTGCCTGGAAAATCCCATGGACGGAGGAGCCTGGAAGGCTGTAGTCCATGGGGTCGCGAAGAGTCGGATACGACTTCACTTTCACTTTTCACTTTCATGCATTGGAGAAGGCAATGGCAACCCACTCCAGCGCTCTTGCCTGGAGAATCCCAGGGACAGCAGAGCCTGGTGGGCTGCCGTCTATGGGTTCGCACAGAGTCGGACACGACTGAAGCGACTTGATATTCTGAAAAGATTTTGAGTTCACCATATTCTTAAAAAATGTATTTGAATATTCCTTCTCTTCTGTTGATTTCTTTGCCTTTCTTGTTCTTTTACCCTTTTTGGTATAGGAGAAGAATGAAGAAGCATCATATGAATCAATCCGTATGTAAGATGTAATTCCACCGTAACAAGCTTCACAGCTGGTATCAAAATATATGAAATAAATACAACAGGATTTTCTATTTAGAATGGGAGAAATTACTTCCAATAAGTAGCCAAAATCTTTCATGCAACTGTGGCACTTCCAGAGCAAGACTTAGAGTAAAGTCCGTCATAAATTTATTGAGGTTCAGTGTTGAGTATATTCATGTGTATTGGTTCCATTAATTCTTTCAAGAATGCTGAATCTAGTAATATGTAATGGTTATAGAGACTTAATATTCAAATAAATAGAAATGAATCTGCTGACAAGCAGAAACACTGTAGAATTTTCCATTCATCCTCTACTGCTGGGATTTAATAGTTGTCTTATATGGCAAAATTTGAATGCACAGAATTTGGCATGGGACTTCTTGCTTTTTGTTCACTTTATTTTAGACTAAAATAGTAGTTCCCAAACTTGAGTGGGCATCAGAATTTCTTTTCAAGGATGCTGAGTTAACCTATTTCCAAAGTACTTTGCCTTTATTACGTTTTCATCTCGAAGTCTACTTTTTCTCTTACTACCCAAAAGACACATCTCCTTTGTATATTTTAATTTCCACTTTCATTCTACTATAGAGATACTCACTGAAAGAACTTTTAGGTATGCTTTTGAATAGATTTCACAAGACAGGAGAAAAATTCAGGAGCTGTGTATAGAATTTTGCACTCATAAATTGCCTACTGTGCTGTGGTTTTATGATTGCTTTCATCTACCTCTTAACGATGAGAACTGCTTTGTTATCTTCTCCCTCTAACCTTCCTAATAAACATTCTTGTAAAAGCCCAAATGATGTATATTATGTTAATTGCTCATTTTGAGCTGGTTTGGGGAGCAATGAAGGGAACATTGTTTTGTGACTTGTGCTATAAATATAATTTTAATTTACTTGTCTGTTTGACCCGATTTTAAACAGTTACCTACATTAAATATTTGATGAATTTAACTTTGTAGTGAAATAGCAGTTGTTTCCTTTTATTTATAAAGTTCAGCAAAAGCCATTGCTGAACCTTGTGAGATATTTCTTTACTAGAATATAATTTTCAAATTATTGCTTTTTCTCTGTGAAAACAAATGTATTAAGTTCAACTTAAATTATATTTTCCATAGCACAATGCTAAGACTACTCAAGCCAAATAAAAAATGTAGGCCACATGGCATGAGATATCAGAAGAATGGTTTTCAGATTTTAATTTCTCTAGAATAGTAGCTCAGAAATATTCTTGTGTGAATTTATAATTTTCAAGTAACTATTGAAAACACAGTAACATTTATTTCTATTTTTCTTACATATCTTATAAACTTATGGGCTTCCCAGGTGGTTCAGTGGTAGAGAATCTTTCTGCCAATGCAGGAGATGCAGGTTCAGTCCTTGAGTCCGGAAATATCCTTGGGAGGGAAATGGCAACCCACCCCAGTATTCTTACCTGGGATATCCCATGGACAGAGAAGCCTGGTGGGCTACAGTCCATGGGATTGCAAAAGAGTCAGATATGACTGAGTGACTAAACAACAAAAGCAGTCTCATAGACCACATTCTACATTATCAGATTAAACAATAATATTTTTTAAAAATTTACTTAATAAAAGCAAATCTCTTATGTTTACTCATGTAGTTGCTATTGTCAGTGCTCGTCCTTCTATTTATTCCTTCATTTACTTTCATGCTTTTCACACCATTTCCGTTTGGTGTCATCTTACTTCTGTGTGAAGGACTTCCTTTAACCTTTCTTATATCACAGATCTGCTGGTGATGGATCTTTTCAGCTTTTGTATTTTTGAAAACATTTTAATTTCACCTTAATTTTAAAAGGTTTTTGTTGGATATAGAATTCTAAATTGGCCTTTTTCTCTTTTAAAATACTTCAAAGATGTTGCTCCACTGTTGCTCTCACTTGCATTGTTTTTTTTTAGTGAGAAATCTGCCGTCATCCTTGTTTTTGTTGCTTTTATATATAACATGTCTTTAAGGATTTTCCCCTTTTTATTGGTTTTGAACAATTTGATATATGATGTGTCTTGGTTAAACTTTCTTCAAGTGTCATGTTTTGGGCTCATTGAACTTATATCTGTGGGTTTATAATTTCCATCAAGTCTGAAAAAACTAAGTCATTATTTTTTGAGAACATGGCTTCTTTTTTAAAAATCTAATTAATTAATTATTTATTACTGTGGACTTGCTGTAGTTGTGGTGAGCAGGGACTACTCTTCATTGCTGTGAGCAGGCTTCTCATTGCAGTCGCTTCTTTTGTTGTGGAGTGCAGGCTCTAGTTGCCTGGGCTTCAGTAGTTCTAGCACACAGGCTCTAGAGCGCCTGGGCTTCAGTAATTGCAGCACCCAGGCTCAGTGATTGTGGCTCAGGGGCTCCAGAGCATCAGCTCAGCAGTTGTGGTGCACAGACTGAGTTGCTCCACAGTGTGTGGAATCCTCCCAGACCAGGGATTGAACCTGCATCGGCAGGCGGATTTTTATCCATTGGGCTACCAGGGAAGTACAGTCGTTACTTCTTCAATTGTTTTTGTTTTCCCTCTTCTCTTTTAGGAACTCCAGTTACAGGTATATTAGAATTACTGATGCTTTTTTAAATTTTTAAATTAATTTTGTGTGTGTGTGTTTCATTATGGGTATTTTTTATTGCTGTGTCTTTAAGTTCACTACCAATAATCCCACTTAGTGTGTTTATAATCTCATACATTGTAGTTTTCATCTCTTAAAGTGTTTTAAAAGTCTTCCATGTCTCTATTTAATTGCGTCAAACATATGGAGTAAATTTATAGTAACTGTTTTAATGACCTGGTCTGCAAATTCTAACATTTTTTTTAGTTTTTGGTCAGTTTTTTGGGTTGATTTTTCTCCTTATTATAGGTTATATTTTCCTACTTTGCATGCCTGGTAATTTTTGGTGAATACCAGACATTGTGAGTTTTATCTTATACAGTGCTGGATATATTTTATATCTCTATAAATCTTCTTGAGCATTTTTTTTAATAGAATGCAGCTAGTTACTTGGAAACAATCTGATCCTTTTAGTTCTTTTTTTTAAGATTAGTCTCTGAGTCCTCTACCCTAAACTTGGTGAATTATCAGGTTTTTCGGTCCGGCTGGTGGGAACCAGCACAGTTCCCTGCATTGTGTGTTTCTTTTCCTTGCTGTGGGTTGTTTCCTCATATATATATGCTGATCGTACTCTGCTGAATAGCTGCAGAGGTATCTACAGATCTTTAGAGGTTGCTCTCTGGGTTTGGCTTTCCTCCCTCTCATATCTGTCCTGAGGGTTTTAGCTGCTCTGATTTATCTGATTTCTCAGATACATTTCTTCAGTTCAGAGTTTGTGCCAGGCCCTGCCTCAATTTTCCTTTCCAGAGCCAATGTCTGGAAGCTGGATGAGTCATAGGGCTAATGTCATCAGTTTCCCATTTCTTAGGGTTCACATTATACTTTTCTTGTCTTTTTTGAAAAATAATAGTTTTCAGTATCTTGAAAACTGTTATACAGTAGTTTCATTTTTTTTCAGGCAGGGGGCAGTTCCCATCATTGTTACTGTCTTGATTGGAAGTAGGTATGCTCCATTCATTTGCTCTTTCATGTAACACCCTATTGGTTAAGGTAATTTTGGACACAATTTATGTATTTAATACTCAATTTAATCCAGTTTATTGTAGTATTCTTTCTACTTTTCAGTAGTTTCCAAACTTACTGTAATGAATACTTTGTAGTGTAAACATATTTTCAAAAATTGTTTTAATAGTTGTGTCCTACTTTATGCTTGATGATATTAACCATTGCCCTGGCTATTCAAAACTATTCTTTTTTTTTTTTCAAAACCATTCTTAAAGCAAACCATTCATGGAGCGGGTTGCCATTTCCTCCTCCAGAGATCTCAACCCAGTGACTGAACCGATGTCTCTTATGTCTCTAATTTGGCAGGTGGGTTCTTTACCACTAGCGCCACCTGGGAAGCCCATTCAAAAATTAAGATGTTAAATTTGTTAAACATAATAATTTATATGCTTTTAAGTGGATAAAACGGAGAAGGCGATGGCACCTCACTCCAGTACTCTTGCCTGGAAAATCCCACGGACAGAGGAGCCTGGTAGGCTGCGGTCCACGGGGTTGCGAAGAGTAGGACACGACTGAGCGACTTCACTTTCACTTTTCACTTTCATGCATTGGAGAAGGAAATGACAATCCACTCCAGTGTTCTTGCCTGGGGAATCCCAGGGATGGGGGAGCCTGCTGGGCTGCCGTCTGTGGGGTCACACAGAGTCGGACACGACTGAAATGACTTAGCAGCAAGTGGATAAAAAATGCTACTATAGGGAAGTACCTAGTTTTTTTTTTTTTTTTAAGGAAGGTTGAAGCTAAAAAGCTTTTAAATAATATACTATTGAATTTTAGATCTGAATCATTATAAAATAGCCAATAAATTACTGTCTTAAATTCTATAACTTTTTAAGGAGTTCCTATTTATACACACACACACACACACACACACAAGATTCTGTAGTTCATGGATAAGTCTTAAAAGAATGTTCACATATCAAGCAGTAGTGAACCATGTGCTGGTGAAGTATTTCATTTTTAGTTTTTTTCTAGTATTTGATAAAATATAGTATTGTGAACTAATATGAGAATAAGTGTCAGAATTCAGGAGCATATCTTGCTATAGTGCATACTTATTACTTAAAGAGTTTTCTGGCAGTAAGGGCACAATTGACTGTATTAATTTAAAAGAATCTTTGAGGTAGTATAGTTCCATATGCTGTAGGAATATGTCAATGATTTTTTTTATTTTATAATTTGAGTTTTTAATGCAGTCTTTTGAAAGCTAGTTGTTAAGCATGGCATGAAGACTAGAATTCCTTTAGAATTCTTAGGAAAATAATTTTGTACGAACAGATTAAAATTAACTTTAACTTTCTTCAGCACTGTCATAAATACCAGCACGATGAAGCCAAAATTGTGGCAATGTTACATTGCTGTGTTTCCAATATTTAAGCATAAAGGTTAGGCCAGATTTATATTCCCTTGTAAAACTGAACCAAAATATAAATTATTTATAGAACTTTAAGAACAGAATCTTAAAAAATTGAATACTACTCTGTGGAGGAGACCGCTAGTTGTCTCACAGTATCCCCTTTCTCCATCATCTTGGATGTAGAGCCCCTGAATTTTCACTGGAGATAGACCCCTACAGAATAAAGATGACATTTCTCAGCCTCCCTTACAGCTAGGAATTATGCCATGTGGTATATAGTGCTGGTTGTACAATGTAAACAGAAGTGACTTGTGTGACTTCCTGATGTCCATCAAAGGCTTGGGGGTGCTCTCTCCTTCCCCTTCTCAATGGCTGGGATGTGGATATGGTGGTATACTCACTTGGACCTTGGTGAAGAGGCCAGCCCTATAAAAATGGCAGAGCAACATGATTTTTTAAAAAAGGCTGGAATAGTGATGATAACTTTTTGAAGCAGAGCTGCCATAACAGCTTGGGGTTTCATATGAGTGAGCAAGAAACTTCTAGGTTGTTTAACCAACTGTGTCCATGCTCTAGTCGTGTCTGACTCTTTGTGACCCCATGGACTGTAACCCTCCTGGTTCCTCTGTCCGTGGTATTTCCCAGGCAAGAATACTGGATTTGGTTGCTATTTCCTTCTCCAGGGGATCTTTCTGACCCCGGAATTGAACCCGTGTCTCTTGTGTGTCCTTCATAGCAGGTGGATTCTTTACCACTGGGCCACCTGGGAAGTCCTAAGCCGCTGTTAGTCTGGGTCTCTGTCACATACCATCAAGTTTTTTCTTTATAGGGAATATAAGTAATTCCATTTTTAAGTTGTAAGCTTGAGAACCAGTGGTCTTATATCATAGAGATCCAAATTTCTTCAAGGGATCTCATTGTTTTAAAAAAAGCACAATTTCAGTGTTTATAAGCTGAAGAAAGAAAGTGAAAGTTGCTCAGTCATGTCCGACTCTTTGCAGCCCCATGGACTATACAGTCCATGGAATTCTCCAGGTCAGAATACTGGAGTGGGTAGCCTTTTCCTTCTCCTGGGGATCTTCCTAACCCAGGGATCGAACTCATTCTTTACCAGCTTCTGGGCCACCTGGGAAGTCCTAAGCCGCTGTTAGTCTGGGTCTCTGTCACATACCATCAAGTTTTTTCTTTATAGGGAATATAAGTAATTCCATTTTTAAGTTGTAAGCTTGAGAACCAGTGGTCTTATATCATAGAGATCCAAATTTCTTCAAGGGATCTCATTGTTTTAAAAAAAGCACAATTTCAGTGTTTATAAGCTGAAGAAAGAAAGTGAAAGTTGCTCAGTCATGTCCGACTCTTTGCAGCCCCATGGACTATACAGTCCATGGAATTCTCCAGGTCAGAATACTGGAGTGGGTAGCCTTTTCCTTCTCCTGGGGATCTTCCTAACCCAGGGATCGAACTCATTCTTTACCAGCTGAGCCACCAGGGAAACCCATCTGACTCTTTTTCTGAGAAACTTAAAGATTTGAGGCATATAATCTTACTGACTTTTGAAGGAAACAGTGTTTGGAAAGAAAGAGAGACCTTTATCTTCTAACTTTCTACTTTGCTCACAGTTAGCAAATATTTTTTTTCCTTTTCCCGTGTTTTTTATTTCATAGTTGTCAAAGTCAAATCCAAAGTCCATGTTTCATTCTGCAATGTCAATGGCTCCCTGTGCTATTTTACTAGTCCCCTTCTAGCAGTCTGTTGTCCCAGAACCACTGGGAAGTCACACCATTACAGTTTCATCCTCTGCTTCTGCTCTCTCCTTCGTCTCATCGTGGAATCTTCTTTAATCTACCCCTTCCTTGTGGGCATACTCTGATTCTTGGCTCACTGTCCCTTTTACTCTGTGTTAGAGAGATCACAAAGTGGCAGCTCATGGGCATGTTTTGTTGATATTGCACAGAACTCGAAGAAATGTTTTATCCATTGGCAGTAGTTAAAGATCAGGATGTTTAACATGAAATCCAGATTTTGGCTTCTCTTTCTGACAATACTGCACCTGCATTCCCCATCACATTAGGTGGTTGTCGGAGCTGAGTTATAGCTACTTCTTTAGAGTGGATGTATTCTTTCTTCTTAGTTATAGCCACCCCTTCCTACTCCCTATTGCTTACATCTTATATGTTTTATTTATTTCCATTACTCGTCTGATCTTTTAGGCATTTAAGTTTATGATATTTATCTTCCTGGGTAATTTAAGTTTTAAATCAGTCTTTTCTAAAAGTTATATCACTATTCTTCCTTTTTAATTCCAATTCCTCCTCTCCATCCCTACTACTGCTCTGCTAGTTAGACTGACTTGTTTCTTGTTGCTTACTTGCAGTAGGATTCTAACAGTCTTCTCTGCCTTTTTTTTTTTTTTTAACATCCAAGTCCTTTAAATCATCCTCCATACTGATTCTGGAGTGACCTCTTAAAAATTAAAAATTTAATATGACTTAAGACTTTGAGTGTCTCACCTGCCTGCTAGATGACTAGACTTTTTAGAATTGATGTGAATATAAAATGGTGCAGCCACTTTGGAAGACAGTCTATCAGTTCCTCAAAAAGTTAAACATAAAGTTACCATATTAATTAGTAATTCCACTGCAAGTTATATGCCTAAGGGAATGAAAACATAGTTCTAGACAAAAATGTATATAAGAATATTGCTAACTATGAGCCAAGAAGTGGAAACAACCCAAATGTCCACTGACTGATGAACAATGAATGTGGGGTCTTCACACTGTGGTCCAGAAGGAAAAGAATGAAGTACTGTTCCATGCTACAGTATGGATGAAACTTGAAAACATTATGCCAGTGAAAAAAGCCAGATTTGTAAGGCCCTTTATAAGGTCATATATTGTATAACTCAATTTATATGAAATATCCAGTGACAAAAATAAAGTAGTGGTTGCCAGGATCTGGCAGGAGGGGAAATGGGATGTAAGTGCTAATGGATATGGGTTTCCTTTTTAGGGTGATAAAAATGTTCTGGAATTAGATAGGGCTAAATGGTTGCAGGCTCTGAATATACTAAAAAAATCACTGAGTTACAAAGTATAAAGGGTGAATTTTATGCTATCTGAATTATATCTTAAAAAAAAAATCAGAGACCATAGCAAATCTGACTTTTGCTCATCTCCCCAGTCTCATTTCCTGGTGTTTTAGTCCTCTCATGTCTCTGACCTGCCGTCTCCCCCTGTGCTGACCTCTTAACTGCCCTCAGAGTTCCATGCCCAGTACTACCCATTTACACAGTTTTGCCAGAAGACTCCTACCCACTTTTCCCTCCCTCTCCCCATCTAGAGAATTCCTAATTTTCCTTCAAATTTTACTTCAGCTCTCATCTCCTCTGGAATTTCTTCTTACACACCAGTGCTAGATTACTCGAGAGGAGGATTAGGTATATTCTCCAGAGCCAGGCAGGAGCACCCTACAAAATGAAGAGATTAACTTGGAGTTGATCCAAATTTTGCAATCAGAAAACCTAGAAAGAAGCTCTTTTAAATTTCAATGGGCATGTAAGTGTTCATGTTTTATAGTTTTTAATTTTAAATAAAATACATGGACTGAGTGTAGGTGACCATATTTGAAAGCAAACATCATGTCAGAGTCTTAATCCAGATTGCCTGCCTCCCCAGTTCACCCTAATAGGCTAGGAATATCTCGTCTGCGACCCCCAAACACCCTGGACAATCCCTATCACCCTGGTAGTGTAGTGTAATACCCACTCCAGTGTTCTTGCCTGGAGAATCCCAGGGAGGGGGGAGCCTGGTGGGCTACCGTCTATGGGGTCGCACAGAGTTGGACACGACTGAAGCGACTTAGCAGCAGCAGCAGCAGCAGTGTAGTGTAATAGCGTTAGTCACTTAGTCACATCCGACTCTTTGCGACCCCATGAACTGTAGCCCGCCAGGCTCTTCTTTCCACGGGATTCTCCAGACAAGAATACTGGAGTGGTTTGCCATTACCTTCTGCAGAGGATCTTCCCGACCTGGGGACTGAACCCAGGTCTCCTGCATTGTAGGCAGATTGTTTACTGTCTGAGCCATAGAGAAGATCCTTACCACCCTGAAGGGTAACTATTTAGTTTTCTGTCTCCCCATCTCCCAAGCAACTTCTTGGGCATAGCTCTGTCTCTCTTATTTTTCTAGCTATACATGTAGATCCTAGTAATTCTCCATAGAAAGTATTTAGCAAAATTTGAATAAATGAATGGACATGCTCAATGACATCAAATGGGACATCAAGATTATAGATCTGAGGACTGTTTAAA
Organism: Aepyceros melampus; assembly: GCA_006408695.1. Lineage (NCBI taxonomy): Eukaryota > Metazoa > Chordata > Mammalia > Artiodactyla > Bovidae > Aepyceros > Aepyceros melampus. The sequence continues at coordinate 2,470 of SJXQ01007972.1, read as the reverse complement.
GATGCCTTCATTAAACACAACCTGATCTTTTCTTCTTTCTCTCTTCCCTACCCAAATATCCTCCCTCTTTCTCTCCTTCCCCACCCCCACCCCTTACACACACACACACCCTTTATAAAGCTACTTCAAAAATAGTAAAACAAGAAAATGTGAGAATTTTCACTTTTCTCAACCTATGCACCTAAGGAGGGTGTTAGATTTAAGTCCTAAATGGGGGGGGGTGGTGGTGGTATTAAAATGGCACTTTCCCCAACAGATTTAAGAGTGTTTTCTGTACTTTACCTGTCCATGTCAGAAAATCAATACATTAAAATTCATGTAATGTTAATTTCCAGTTTGGATTTTTTCACCATGCAATAGCAAATAGTGGCTGGTTAATGTTTTCTTTTTGAAAATTGATTATACTTAATTATTTATAAATGATCCCTTGCTTTTTAACCTTTAGTTTTTAAAACTGATAATTCTTTCCTGTCCCATAGTGTCCTGTTTCTCAGACCCTGAGACAAAGGTTTGGGAGCTGGTAGCTTATTTAGGAAAAAGAGAACACATGAGTAGGAGTACATAAGTCAGTGTTTTTCAGTAGCCCAGTCATGTCCTACTCTTTGCAACCCCATGGACTGTAGCATGCCAGGCATCCCTGTTCCTCACCACCTCCCGGAGTTTGCCCAAGTTCATGTTCACTGCATTGGCGATGCTGTCCAGCCATCTCATCCTCTGACAGCCTTTTCAGTAGAGGGCTGTATTAAAACCTTAAAGTCAGTAAGTCAGTAGAGGGTTGTATTAAACCGTCTACAGTTTGGGGCAACTGAAACCTAAATTTTTCTTGGGGAAATTGTAGAAAATCCCCCTTGGAATTATCTATCCAGAAAGCAAGGGAGCTGCATGTTACACTATAGGGCTCCTTAGTGGCGGGCAGCTTCCAGCCTGCTGTGTGGGTCCAGTGAAAACCCCAGGCAACAAAATAGCAGTGTTGGCAGATGGAAGCCTGTGGGCATACAGTTGAGTAGTAATGGCCATGGGAAGTGGGTGGGCATTAGTAGAATCCGCTATATATGGAGATAGTACACCACTCTGTGAGGAGTGCTCAAGTGTGAAAAATATCAGAATTTAAGTTAGCCTAACACAAGCATTTACTCAGCCATTAGATTATATGCTAAGTACTGTGCTAGGTGAGTAAGTATGCTGATTAACTTTTGAGGTGCTTAGCTTTTTAAAGCTCTATTTCTTTACAAAGATAACTTTTCTTCCTTTCAAAGTTGAGACATAAATGAAATGATAACTCCTGAAGATGCTTTGAAATGTTTAAAGCAGTATTTCACATTTATTATTATGGCATTTATCCAAATTTACCCAGAGAAAGGAGTAGGCATGTGGTTAGGCCATAAACTTAGGGGTCTGTTAGCCAGTCAAAAGCTTTTTTCATAAGACTGTGTGAAACTGGCCTTCCTATGCAGTTTGTATAAGATAGGAAATTTTTAAGTTCCATGAAAGGAATAAGGTACCATGGGAATGACTATTTTTAGGCAGTTGGCAGTGAAGCCATCACAAGAAAAGTGGATAAAATGAACCTTAACATAATACCCAGGAATTAGCCATGTGAAGGGCTTCCCTGGTGGCTCAGACGGTAAAGAATCTGCCTGAATTGTGGGAGACCTGGGCTCAATCCCTGGGTTGAGAAGATCCCCTGGAGGAGGGAGCAGTGGAGTGGTCCAGTATTCTGGCCTGGAGAATTCCATGAACAGAGGAGCCTGGCAGGCTATATATAGTCCGTGGGGTGGCAAAGAGTCAGACATGACTGAGCGACTTCCACTTTGTTTTCAGCCATGTGAAAGGACTTCCCTGGAGGCTCCAACAGTAAAGAATCTGCCTGCCAATGCAAGAGATGCGTGTTTGATCCCTGGGTCGAGAAGATCCCCTGGAGGAGAAAATGGCAACCCACTCCAGTATTCTTGCCTTGGAAATCCCATAGACAGAGGAGTCTGGTGGGCTGCAGTCTGTGGTATCACAAAGAGTCAGACATGACTGAGCGACTGAGTATGCACACACAGTTCAGTTCAGTTCAGTCACTCAGTCATGTACGACTCTTTGTGACCCCATGAATCGCAGCACACCAGGCCTCCCTGTCCATCACCAACTCCTGGAGTTCACTCAGACTCACATCCATTGAGTCCGTGATGCCATCCAGCCATCTTATCCTCGGTTGTCCCCTTCTCCTCCTGCCCCCAATCCCTCCCAGCATCAGGGTCTTTCCCAATGAGTCAATTCTTCACATGAAGTGCCCAAAGTACTGGAGCTTCAGTTTTAGCATCATTCCTTCCAAAGAAATCCCAGGGTTGATCTCCTTCAGAATGGACTGGTTGGATCTCCTTGCAGTCCAAGGGACTCTCAAGAGTCTTCTCCAACACCACAGTTGAAAAGCATCAATTCTTTAGCGCTCAGCCTTCTTCACAGTCCAACTCTCACATCCATA
>SJXQ01007970.1:8806-26502 GCA_006408695.1 Aepyceros melampus | reverse complement strand
ATCTCCTTCAGAATGGACTGGTTGGATCTCCTTGCAGTCCAAGGGACTCTCAAGAGTCTTCTCCAACACCACAGTTCAAAAGCATCAATTCTTTGGCGCTCAGCTTTCTTCACAGTCCAACTCTCACATCCATACATGACTACTGGAAAAACCATACCCTTGACTAGAGGGACCTTTGTCGGCAAAGTAATGTCTCTGCTTTTGAGTATGCTGTCTAGGTTGGGAATAACTTTTCTTCCAAGGAGTAAGCATCTTTTAATTTCATGGCTGCAGTCACCATCTACAGTGATTTTGGAGCCCCAAAAAATAAAGTCTGACACTGTTTCCCCATCTATTTCCCATGAAGTGATGGGACCAGATGCCATGATCTATATAGCATATTAAAAAGCAGAGATATCACTTTGCCAACAAAGGTCCACATAGTCAAAACAATGGTTTTTCCAGTAGTCATGTATGGATGTGAGAGTTGGACCATAAAGAAACTGAGCACCAAAAAATTGATGCTTTTGAATTTCAGTGCTGGAGAAGACTCTTGAGAGTCCCTTGGACTGCAAGGAGATCAAACCAGTCAATCCTAAAGGAAATCAACCCTGAATATTCATTGGAAGAGAGAAAATTGGAAGATGCCAAAGCTGAAGTTCCAATACTTTGGCCACCTGATGCAAAGAGCCAACTCATTGGAAAAGAGTTTGATGCTGGGAAAGATTGAAGGCAAAAGGAGAAGGGGACAACAGAGGATGAGATGGTTGGATAGCATCACCCACTCAATGGACATGAATCTGAGTAAGCTCCAGGAGACAGTGGAGGACAGAGGAGCCTGCAGCCTGGCTGCAGTCCATGGGGTCCCAAAGAATCAGACATGACTTTGTGACTGAACAACAACAATATATTTCAAGTCAATGGTGAAAATTTTGTAACCACACAATTTGTTGGTTTAGTCAATGTAATTAAAATATTTCAAGGACTTCCCTGGAGGTTCAGTAGTTAAGACTGTTTTCAATACAAGTGCTCAGGTTTAAGCTCTGGTCTGGGAACTAATATCCCACATACTGTCTGGCACAGTCAAAAAAAAAAGGAAAATATATTTTAAATTTCATAAATGTTAATATATGATCCTCATGTTGACCTTAGTATAATATTTTTAAAGAGTAGGTTGGAAAGAAGTTAGGAAGTCCTAGAACTGTAATTTCAACATTCCAACTCTGTTGATATAGAATTAACTACAATGAGTTCAGAACCTTCAGATTTTCATTCCCTGTCTGACATCAATAATGCAAAATACCTATTCCCATTTGACTCTCTGATATTTACATAGTCTTTCAAGAGACTGCATTAGACCATGCAGTCTCACAGCATCTTGTTGCTCTACAGGCTGACTTCAGATGTATTGGAAAATTCTGTGTGGGAACAAACACTGGCAGTGCCCCTGCCAAGGGCACTGAATCAACATGCCAGAGCACAGTCCTCATTCCCAGCCAGCCAAGCTGGGCACACAGAGCCAGACTCACTGGTTCAGTTGCTGCTGCTAAGTCGCTTCAGTCGTGTCCGACTCTGTGCAATCCCAGAGACGGCAGCCCACCAGGCTCCTCTGTCTCTGGGATTCTGCAGGCAAGAATCCTGGGGTGGGTTGCCATTTCCTTCTCCAATGCATGAAAGTGAAAAGTGAAAGTGAAGTCTCTCAGCCTTGTCGGACTCTTAGCGACCCCATGGTCTAGAGCCTACCAGGCTCCTCCGTCCATGGGATTTTCCAGGCAAGAGTACTGGAGTGCGGTGCCATTGCCTTCTCACTGGTTCAGAGCACTCTTCAATGATGTTGGACTGTGGGGCAGATAACCATATCCACCAAACTGGTCCTGTGGAAGGTAGCGTGTTTTTGGTTTTGTTTTGTTTGTTCTTTGGCCACAGTGCATGGCTTGTGGGATCTTAGTTTCCTGACCAAGGATTGAATTCAGATCCATGGCAGTGAAAGCACTGAGTCCTAACCACTGTACTTCCTGGGATTCCAAAGCAGTTTGTTTTAATTTTTGAAGTGGTTGACTTTGGATTGTTGGAGTTCCTTAAATGATCTTACAAAGCATTTATATTCTGTCAGTTGATTCTTAGATTCCTTGTCTCTTTGGGTTTTGAAAAATATCACTACCACATATTCTATGTAGCCTTTTGCCCCTAAAGAATTCAGTGAATTTCCTAATAAAGATGGAAATAAAACAGTTAAAAAAGAATTATGAGATAATCATATAGACAAAACACACACAATGTAATATTATTCAGTCTTAAAAAGAACATTCCGACACATGCTACAACACGGTTGAACCTTGAAGACATTATGCTCAGTGAGATAAGTTGGTCACAAAAGGACAAATACTGTGTGATTCCAATTCCATGAGGTATATAGAGCAGTCAGACTTAGAGTGACAAAAAGTAGAATGGAGGTTGTCATACTACTACTGAAGCATTGCTCAGTGTTTTTTGCTTGTTTGTTTGTTTTAAGACTATCTTTTGAGGTTCCCTGATTGCTGAAGAATTGATGCTTTTGAACTGTGGTGCTGGAGAAGACTGGACTGCAAGGAGATCCAACCAGTCCATCCTAAAGGAGATCACTCCTGGAAGTTCACTGGAAGGACTGATGTTGAAGCTGAAACTCCAATACGTTGGCCATCTGATGTGAAGAGCTGACTCATTTGAAAAGACCCTGTTGCTGGGAAAGATTGAGGGCAGGAGTAGAAGGGGACGACAGGAGAGGAGATGGTTGGATGGCATCACCGACTCAATGGACATGGGTTTGGATGGACTCTGGGAGTTGGTGATGGACAAGGAGGCCTGGTGTGCTCCGATTCATGGGGTCACAGAGTCGGACACAACTGAGTGACTGAACTGAACTGATAGCTCAGTTGGTAAAGAGTCCGCCTGCAATGAGGAGACCCCAGTTCAATTCTTGGGTCGAGAAGATCCCCTGGAGAAGGGATAGGCTGCCCACTCCAGTATTCTTGAGCTTTCCTTGTGGCTCAGCTGGTAAAGAATCTGCCTGCAATCCAGGAAACCTGGGTTCTATCCCTGGGGATCCCCTGGAGAAGGGAAAGGCTACCCAGTCCAGTATTCTGGCCTGGAGAATTCCATGGACTGTATAGTGCATGGGGTCGCAAAGAGTCAGACACGACTGAGCGACTTGCACTTTCACTTTTCACTTTCTTTCAAAGTACAGGTTTCTCTGGTGGCTCAGATGGTAAAGAATCTGCCTGCAATGCAGGAGACCCAGGTTTGATCCCTGATTCAGGAAGATGCCCTGGAGAAGGGAATGGCAACCCACTCCAGTATTCTTGCCTGGAAAATCCCTGGACAGAGTAGCCTTGTGGGCTACAGTCCATGGGGTAGCAAAGAATCAGATACGACTGAATGACTAAGCCAATTTTCAAGGTACATAATGTAAAATTTACAGATAAAGTGATATGTTATCTGTCATCTGGGTAATACTGGATACAGTTTGGCCATGAGTTATTTAAATTTTTTTAAAAAAAGAGAAAGAGAAAAAAAGACCAAGTTATTTCAGCAGGCATTGCTGTTAATCTTACATAAATGAAATAAAATACAAATTACAGATTATCTTTAACCAAAAGGTGTTATTCATTACATTATTATCTATACATTTTGGTTTGCTAAAATATTCAATATCTTTCAGATGTTTTCTTATTATTCTGATGATAAACCTGTTAATATGTTTTTCTTTGTCAGTACTATATTCTATAAGATCCAACTTCTAGAAAGCATTGCCTGTGTTCTTCTGAATAATCCTTCAGCCTAATAAAAAAATAGAGTGGTTTGAGATCATAGAGAAAATTTAAAAAATTAGTCTTTTGGAGTCTAATTCCAGTGTCATTATTTTTTAGGAGTCACTTTTTTCTTATTATGTAACTTGGCTAGAATTTTTATTTTAAAGTGTACAGCACCATAGAATCTTTCTAAATGCTAGCACAAACTTAATACTAATTTAATTTAGTTTCATCTGAGAACAAACTTTGGCATATAATTCTCTAAACAGTATACTGCTTGAGAACAAAATTTGCTTTTTTACTCTAGGAAATAATGAGTACTAATAAGTATTTGACTAAAAACAGGATTTCCAGCTATAAGATAAATAAATGCTAAGGATATAATGTACAACATGATAAATATAATGAACACTGCTGTACATTATATATGAAAGTTGTTAAAGGGAGTAATTCCTAAGAATTCTCATCACAAGGAAAAATATTTTTTTTTCTTTTTCTGTTATTTTGTATCTGTGTGAGATGATGGATGTTCACTAAGCCTATTGTGATAATCATTTCATGATATATCTATGTCAAATCATTATGTTGTATGCCTTAAACTTATACAGTGGTGTATGTCAATTATATTAATATCTGAATAAAACTAAAGAAAGAAAGAGAAGGAAGGAGGAAGGAGGGAAGGAAGGAGAGAAGGAGAGAAAAGAATTTAGGTCTATGTTTTGGAGTTCCTATGGTAATCTGTAAACCATCATTGTATACTTGGAAAAGAAGTATAATATTACTTTGACTCAGATAATGTATGGATTGATACTAATTTAAAATAGTATCTCCCCACTCACTCCATCCCACTTGTGATGGCCTTTGTATCATTCCTGAAGATCTGGAACCCTGTCCACTAATGAATCCTTCTATTTGGAAATCTCTCTCCTGAGACGTTTGCATGAAATTCCTTCCTGCATTTTTCCTTGTTACCTTCCCTAGAAACCTTCTCTAACCAAACTGGATCCACATTCCTACCATGTTTAACTCTATCTCTTTACCCATCTCCTTCTACCCTTTCCTCAAGCACTTATCTTTACCTGGATATGTTTGGTTGTTTTCTGTTTCCCCACACAGGACTATAACGTCATGAGGATAGGGGATTTTTTTCACCCCTGGGTAACCTAAGCCTCGGCACATGGTCGGTCACAATGAATGTTTGTGGAATCAATGGATGGACAAAGAGTTGAAAAGGCATGCATTTAAGAGAGTCTAACTTCCAGCTTGAACAATGAGCTTTAGTCATATCTTCAGCAACTTCTATGGGAACTCTCATGGAAGTTAATTACATGTATTTTTCATCTTTAAAGTGCATTATAAATAATTTTTTAATACTTCCATGAAACAGATGCTAATACTCTGTTTTATAGCTGGGAAAATGAAAGCACAAAAAAACTAAATCTCAAAAGATCAATGAGTGAATCAAAGTCAGAGCTAGATTTAGAGAAGAATTTTGGATATTCAGTCTTGAGCAACCGACTCCCCAAAGTCATTTATCTACATCTTATGCTTGTTACAACTCATTTAAAACCATTTACTATTCCCGAGTTTGAAAGCCTCTCAGGTAAGAAATCACTTTGTTGTGACAGCAGGTGACTCAGTTACTGTAAATGTTCTTTCAAGATCTGTTTCTTAATCTGTAGCCAGTAATTCCAACAAAGCAAGCTGCTGCCCTAGCAGAAAATATATAGTCTACAAGTAATTACCAATTAGTTTCATTATGCCCATCCCTCATTTAATTTTAAAATGCTTCCACCACCCCAAATCAATTACAAACACAGGGAAAGCTTTTTATGCACTGTCTGTTAAAGACTTTCTCAAAGTCTAATTTTGCTTTGGATTCTTCAAACATTATTAGAAATGATGGGACCTCAAAATTCTGTATGCCGGAGGGCCACACAATCTCATTTTTCATCAAGAAGTTCCTTTTTTTGTATAGGGACTGCTGCTGCTGCTGCTAAGTCGCTTCAGTCTTGTCCGACTCTGTGCAACCCAATAGACAGCAGCCCACCAGGCTTCGCCGTCCCTGGGAATCTCCAGGCAAGAATACCATTTCCTTCTCCAATGCATGCATGCATGCTAAGTTGCTTCAGTCGTGTCTGGCTCTGTGCGACCCTATGAACAGCAGCCTAACAGGTTCCTCTGTCCACAGGATTCTCTAGGCAAGAATACTGGGTGGGTTGCCATTTCCTTCTCCTTCGTATAGGGACAGTGGTTCTCAAATCTGGTTGTATTTTAGAATCACCTAAAAATTTTACGAATACTGATAACTGGATCCTACTCTCAGAGATACTGATTTATTTTATCCAAGTTGTGGCTTCCTTATAGAAACTTCTGAAGTGCAGCCAGATGGAGACTTTTGTGGAAAAGCCTCAATTCAGGGATCTGATATGACCTAAGAATGGACTCCAAGAAGGAGACAAAGCCAGAGGACCGTGATGTAATGGTTTCTCGATTTCTGTGTAATTCTACATACTTTACCCTGGAAAAGGGAATGGCTACCCACTCCAGTATCCTGGCCTGGAGAATTCCATGGACTGTATAGTCCATGGGGTGACAAAGAGTCAGACACGACTGAGCGACTTTCACTTTCACACTACATATTTTAAATTATTACAAAATTGTTAACATCTTACAGTATTCTTCACCCGGGGGTTTTTGTTTTGTTTTTTTTAGAAGGATCTAGTTTTAAATACATTTCTAAGATTTAAGTTACCTTGAGCTAAAATGAAACAGATGTCAAGGTAACACCAACGGTGATGAAGTGTCTGAAACACTTCTTAAAACTGTCAAGCTATGGAAATGTGAGATACAATTAATAGTAGTCAAAATTTTGACATGCTACATGAACCACACAGGATCAAAACAGCCATTTGTATGATATAAACTGTTTACAAAATCATTCTTAGTAATAAACAAAATTCACTCCAAATGTGTTTACTTGTATTTTGGGCACATTATGCCTTCATCATCAATCACTCTCTGGCAGAAAGAAGATGATATTTGTTTTGCATGTCTGAACGTTCTACCCATTCTAATACCTACAGCTTCAAGTAAAATAGAACCCTGTTGTAACACACTCATTACATTTAGCAATGAAGATCCCTCCACCACAAAAGCATATGTGGTCTTCATTTTTTTTCTGTCAACTTCTTACACTTGGTACTTATTTGGTTTGCTCGATTATGAATAGGGCAAGGCAACAGAGAAAAATGGAAACAAATGAGGAAAGAATTAGTGCAAAAGAAATGATTTGTTAAAAAAGAAAGAAAGAAAGAAAGAAAAGAAATCAGCATGGAAAAGTACATGAGCTTAGCTCCCCAAAACCTAGGATGAGAATCCCTGTCTCTCTCAGTGGCTCATCTTGCTGGGTGCTTCCAGAACCGTCTGGATCTTCAGTCCCTCTGCATCTGTGTTTCATGTCACTTGATTACTTAAGCTCCTCCAAAGAGTTGGTTTCCCCCACTTTGCTCTGGGTTGCTGGGCTTGCAATTGGTATAAGTTCTCTGAAGCAACGAGGCTGGTGTCATCATTCGGCACTCCTATTTAAACACTCCCTTAATTCCTCCTGTTTAGTCTGGCTCATTGGGTGTCGCCCATAAAAACAGTATGGCTTTTGTAATCACCATTAGAGCAGAGTAGGGGGTGTGACTAATCAGGACATTGCAACTCTGTTATCTTCTGCGAAGTGAGTCAGTTTCAATATAAAGCTTTGTGCTCATATGTCACTCCCTACTCTCTGGTGTTCAAGTCCATATTTGTTCCAGACTCTGGATGCTTTAAAAAAAAAAAAAAAAAGGCTGTTTGTTTTCTTTATGAAAACATGTTCTATACACCCTCTCAGGAGAAGAACTAACTCTGCAGGAATTTGGAGAAATTCCAAAAATGCTGTCTCACTATACAGAGTTCCCATGGCAGGGAAGATATTTGTTCCCTCAGTTTGGGGAACTGTACCAATAATACAACAAACTCAGCTCAGCACAAACAACACTAATACTAACAACACTAACAAGATCAGGTCAACACTAACAGTAACATCAGATATGTAGATGACACCACCCTAATGGCAGAAAGTGAGGAGAGAATAAAGAGGCTCTAGATGAAGATGAAAGATGAGAGTGAAAGAGCTGGCTTAAAACTCAACATTCAAAGAACTCAGATCATGGCATCTGGTCCCATCACTTCATGGCAAATAGATGGAGAAAAAACGGAAACAATGCATACTTTATTTTCTTGGGCTCCTGAGAGAGTCAATTCCTAGGCAGGTTGATAGAAAGGGGTACCTGAGAAGGAGAGAGGAGTCTAGGGCTCTCAAGAAGGAGAAAAGGACAAACATGGGTTTTTTTTTTTTTTTTCTCTACATTCCTTAGTCTTAGTCACATAAAATGTTTTTTTCTTTAAGCCAGGAACTGATGATTACACAACAAACTACTCAGTTTAAACTCTGTACTAAGGCAATGGCTCCCCACTCCAGTACTCTTGCCTGGAAAATCCCCTGGATGGAGGAGCCTGGTGGGCTACAGTCCATGGGGTCGCTAAGAGTCGGACAGGACTGAGTGACTTCACTTTCACTTTTCACTTTCATGCACTGGAGAAGGAAATGGCAACCCACTCCAATGTTCTTCCCTGGAGAATCCCAGGGACGGGGGATCCTGGTGGGCTCCCGTCTATGGGGTCGCACAGAGTCGGACACGACTGAAGCGACTTAGCAGCAGCAGCAGCAAGGATTATAAAACAACAATGCATCCTGCTTGAGGACAGTTTCAGTTCGGTTCAGTTCAGTCGCTTAGTTGTGTCCGACTCTGCGACCCCATGAATCGCAGCACGCAGCACATCTTTTAATTTCATGGCTGCAGTCACCATCTTCAGTAATTTTGGAGCCCAAGAAAATAAAGTCTGTCACTGTTTCCATTGTTTCCCCATCTATTTCCCATGAAGTGATGGGACCAGATGCCATGATCTTCGTTTTCTGAATGTTGAGCTTTAAGCCAACTTTTTCACTCTCCTCTTTCGCTTTCATCAAGAGGCTCTTTAGTTCCTCTTCAGTTTCTGCCATAAGGATGGTGTCATCTGCATATCTGAGGTTATTGATATTTCTCCCAGCAATCTTTTTTTTTTTCTCCCAGCAATCTTGATTCCAGCTTGTGCTTTATCCAGCCCAGTGTTTCTCATGATGTACTCTGTGTATAAGTTAAATAAACAGGCTGACAATATATAGCCTTGAGGTACTCCTTTCCCAATTTGGAACCATTCCATTGTTCCACGTCCAGTTCTAACTGTTGCTTCCTGACCTGCGTACAGGTTTCTCTGGAGGCAGGTAAGATGCTCTGTTATTCCCATCTCTTTAAAAATTTTCTGCAGTTTGTCCTAATCCGCACAAAGACTTTAGCACAGTCGATGAAGCCAAAGTAGCTTTTTATTTTTTAAATTCCCTTGCTTTTTCCATGATCCAATGGATGTTGGCAATTTGATCTCTGGTTCCTCTGCCTTTTCTAAATCCAGCTTGAACATATCGAAGTTCTCAGTTCACGTACTGTTGAAGCCTGGCTTGGAGTAGTCTCCTTACACTACATTATATAAATAGCAGACTATTGCTATAGTCTTTTTCTCCTACTAGAATGCAGGCCATGGGAGGGCAGGCGCTCTGCTCACTGTGGAATCCCTGGTGCCCAGGATGGAATGTGCAGGAGCTGACTGTTTTGCTGAGTGAACCACCAATAGGAGAACCTGCACCCTGCTTTGTTATCCCCTCTGCCCCACTGGGCTTTTGGGAACTTCCACTGGGGGCTGGGGTTCGTGGAGGGGTAAGCGTCTCAGGAACACAGGTCCAGGGGCATCTCAGAGGATGCTGGAGGTAAGGAGGGTGCAAGTTCATGGGGAGGAGGGGGTGAGGACTTTCTTGTCACCTGAATCATATGCAGACGAGGAAATAAAACGTTTTCACCTTTATTAGCACTGATAAGAATAATAATCCATTCTTCAGGCTTTTAAATCTTACTCCATCATCATTTTCCAAGCCAAGCTGCCGAGCGTCATGGGGACGACAGGCTTGAGAGGTTAAATTATCCTTGGTGGCTGGAGCTTCTGCTAACACAAGACCCTAGGGAGGGCCCAAGCCTTCCTTTTTTATCTGCAGACCACCTGGAGGAAAAGGAAAGATTCTTGAGGGTGAGGGCTGGACCAGTGCTTTTTGGACATTGCCTGCCTGCCCCCAGCTTAACTCAGCACAAAATATACTAACAATGGCAGGGGTGAAGCCCTGGGGCACCAGGCCAGACTGCCTGGGTTCAGATCCTGTGCAACCCTGAGCAAGTTACTTGACCTCTCTGGGCCTGTTTCCTCTTTATCTAAAATGGTGAGATAATAATGGTCGATAACCGTGAGACTTGTGGGGATTAAATGCATTAATACAGATTTTGTGCTCAGACCAGACTGGCTTGCTTACTCGTTGCCACAATGTTTACCAGTTGGGAGCACTCTCTGTCTAGTGCGCCTCCCTGGTGGCTCAGGTGGTAAGGACTCTGCCCACAGAGCAGGAGACCCACGTTCAATCCTGGGTCGGGAAAACCACTTGGAAAAGGGCGTGGCAACCCACACCAGTCTTCTTGCCTGGAGAAGTCCATGGACAGAGGAGCCTGTGGGGCTACAGTCCACTGGACTGGAGTCAGACACGACGGAGTGACTGACACACACACACTCTGAGTCAAGTATAACCCAGGCAGGCTCTGGTCAAGCCTAAGAAGCACATAAGGGCCTTAAAACCCACACCCAAGGTTATTCATCCAGGCCCAAGGTCACACACACAGACTCTGTAGAGGTCAGAGCTCTGGTTTAAGACAGGCAGTGGGATCCAGGCAGATGCCCCTGTTAAGTTGCCTGAGATGTCACTCCTTGAAGTGGGTGGCAGGCTGCAGATTCAGGGCAGGGCTTCCAAGATTCAGATGAAGCCCTGGGGAGGTAGAAAGGGAGACAGGCTGAGGGAACGGGGCAGGGGTCCCTCCTCCTGGGAACCATGCATCCCAAAGTGCCCTGTACCCACAGGGATGGCACCCACACTTCCCTGGGATTCAAGTCCCTTCCGAATGACAAGAATGGCTAAGCCAGGGAATAAGGAGCAGATGCAAATACCATGGGACAGGATGGGGGTTCTCAGGGGGCACTGGTGGTAAAGAACCCGCCTGTCAATGCAGGAGACATCAGAGACGCGGGCTCAATCCCTGGGTTTGGAAGATCCCCCGGAGGAGGAAATGGCAACCAGCTCCAGTATTCTTGCCTGAAGAAGGAGCCTAGCAGGCTACAGTCCATGGGCTCGCAAAGAGGCAGACATGACTGAAGCGACTTAGTACGCAGAGTGGGGGTCCAGGTTGCGGGCGGAGAGGAAAGGTGAGGCCTGGGGCCAGGGCCCGCATCCCAAAGTCCAGGAGAGCTGCGAGTCCCTCTGCAGACAGCCCTGTTTGTACTGACCTACCTTATTTTCTGAAGCAGATCGATCTTGGCTTTTAACAACTTATCTAGGACAGAGAAGCCTCTCGGAAGCCTTTTCACATGGTAGACAGCCTGGGGGGGGCGTGTTTGTGAGAACATGACCACGAGACCACCACCCTCTCCCGAGCGCCAAGGTCAGGGGCAAAGCCTGCAGCCTCCACCGGAGCTTCACACCCACAGTGGAAGCCACACTGGAGCTCTGCTCTTGCCTTTGACAAGCCAACTGTCCCCAGAGGGCCTGGGAGCTCACAGCTGGGGAGGGAGCAGAAGCCCTCCAGGACGGACTAGACTTGGAGGTGTGGAGGAGGGTCAGGAAAGAGAGACTCCTCCCCGGGCGGCAGGACATTGAGAAGGATGAAGGCGCGATATGTAGATTTGCCCTGGACCATGCTTCGTGACAACCCGGCCTCCTCTGCCCACAAGATCAGCCCCGGGGGGACTATCTGGCCCTTGGAGAAGAGCCTGTTGCTAAAAATATCAAGACTGCTTGCTTACAGGCCAGGTGGCCAGAGCCCCCTCTGCAGTAATTAAGCAGGATGGAGCGCGATGTGAAGCAGGTGTTCTGTGTTCCCGGGGAAGAATGACCTGGGCCCAGTGGCCGGTTGTGCGAGGGGTGGTCATCACGGGGTCCTCCTGGCCTCTCCAGTGATTGCCCCGGAAGGAAAGGTGCGATGAGGGAGCCGGAGACCCTCAGGGAGGAGGAGCCCTCGAGCTCTGACCCCTGGCTCCCGGCAAATGCGCTGTTGTACCTTCCTTGTGCCAGAGACAGGATGTGTCTCTTAACACAGGGAGGGAGGTGAGAGTTATCACCCGTCACATGAACCCAAGATGAAATTTAGCAGCCTGAGGTGGGCATTCACCACTGATAAAAATCTGTCTCCCTGCCAGCTTAAAGTGCTGCTTAAAAAGCTAATGCATAATTTAAACTGTGCAATTTGGGACCGGGCTCCCACCAGGCAGAGGCTCAGACCGCACCGTGGGCCCTGGAGGAACGATCCAGAGCTGAGCAGCGGGGAGGGCAGGGAGGAGGGGGAGGGCTGGCTCTTTAAGCGCAGGTGACCAAGGAGTGGAGGGGCTCAGCTGCATTTCGGCTGGACAAGGAGCTGGAGTGTCTCAGGGCGGAGCGCCCCTGGGAAGCCCCACGTCTCCATGGAGCGGTTAGAGGGGACGTCCCCGGACTCCAATCGCTTCTTGCCAAGAATGTGAACCCCAGGAATGTCCCTGATGGGAGACTGTTAGTTACCAGAGGTCACATGGATCAGGGTGGGCCCCAAATCCAATGACCGGTTTCCCTATATGGAGAGAGGAGGACACAGAGGAGAAGGGCCGGGTAAAGACAGAGGCAAAGGCTGGGGGTGATACGTCTACAGGCCAAGGCTTGCTGGCAGCTACCGGAAGTTGGAGAGAGACCAGCAAATTCACCCTTGGAGCTTCCAGAAGGAATCAGCGCTGCCGACTCACTGAGGCCCAGCCTCCAGAACTGAGAGAGAATACACTTGAGTTGTTTGAAGTGCCCCATCTCCAGTTTTGGTCATTCACCGCAGCAGCCCTGGAAAAGCAGCACACCCCTACCTCTCTCAGCTCCTAGAGGTTTTATCCCGAGTGCCCGCAGAGGGTTCTGGTACCCAGTGTTCGGGGGCATCTCATGGCTTTCTCTACGCATCCTTGCCCTCCAATAGCTCTGTGGAACAGGCAGGGCCAAGGTCACAAGTCCCATTTTGCAGATGGAAAAACAAAGGCCTGGGGGCTAGGACACAGACCTGACTTTCCGTGCTGAGCTCGGCCGCAGTAAAATGTGAAACAAGGCAGGTGTGCGGCGATCCTCCGGCCCAGCCCTTCGGTGGGCCCCTCACTCCCCCTGGCTCAGCGTGGCCAGCGCCAGGTCAGGCAGCTCGCGTTCCTGTCCTGAGGCTCCTCCCTGGCCCTCACTGCGCCTGCTGATGCTGTGGTCCCTCCTGTATGACAGAGACTGAGCCCCTCTCCCGCCCCCTCCCCCCTTACTGCCACCCTCAGCTGCCCAGACAGAGGAAGCGCTACCTGCCTTGGTCTCCCAGAGGCCAGCTCACCGCCTCCAAACCCCAACGTGGGGACTGAAAGAGATGCGGATAGCCCGTGGGATTGTCCCCGCAGGCAGCTCACGGGCCCTTCTAGTGGCTGGTGGGGCAGCACGGGAACCCCATGAGCACACCGATAATCGTAAAAGGAAGTAAAGTTTATCGTCTGGGCTGTTTCAGGGACCGGAGGAGAAAAAACAATGTAGGAATTGTAACGATGAAAGATTTACCGCTCCTGTCGGTGCAGATAGAGGGGCTGGCTGGAATTATTGCAGCCGGGAAGAATTGTGTTTTAGGATCTGCCCCAGGTATTAATTTGTGGCGGGCTTATCCTGTCAGGAGCATACAATGTTCACAGTGTCGAAAAGTAATACTTAAAAGGGCCTGAACGCCGATTGGATGGGAGCTGGGAGTCGGCCCCGGGAGGCAGCTGATCCCCTTAGCAAGGTTTTCCAATAAGTTCCAGATGAAAAGCGTGAGGCTGCTGAGTAATACCATCTTCTGAGATGCTCAGACTAGATCTGTCCCCATCCATTGTGCCGGCTCGGGGGTCACCTTCCTCCCCAAACCCGGAGCAGCGCGTCTCTCCCGCTCGCCGGGGGTCAGCAGCCTGCGTGCTCTGGGGGTCCCTGGCCAGAGCCTGGATACCCGAGTCCCTGGTGGAGGTTGGGCACAAGGGGTTCTGCAAGGTCCCTTGAGATTCTGAGTCTAACCCCCTTCTTCCTGCAAGTTTAAGGGAAAAGCAGAGACTGGGGTGAGTCTCCAGAGCCCGCAGTCTCTGTAGGAGAGGAGGTTCCATGACCCCCGGCCGCCCACCCCTAGTCCCAGGCACGTCCTTTCTCGCAGCCTGGAGACGAGGTCTGTCCTGCTGTTGCCACCGTGCCAAAGAGCCAGCCAGTCCTCCGTCTTGGGGGTCTCCACTCCAGTCCGATTTTTGCCAAACGCCGCAGGAAATGGAAAAACTGAAAGGGGTTCAGAGGCGCCTACAGCCTGCACGATCTCCTTTCTAAGTCTTTTCAAGTCGGCACCTTTTCGTGCTCGAAGGCTTCTCAGGCCTTGCGAACCACAGCCTTTTCCTTCACCCATTTCCCTTGGTCCAGGCCCTCCTGGAGCTGCGCTACCCAGTGGAGGCTGGAGCAGGGCGGGGAGGAGGCAGACGAGAAGGCTGGGGTTCCTGGAGGGGCCACCGGCCCCCAACCCTGGTCCCCAGCTGGTGTCACAGCGGCAGGGGAGCCGGGTGGGCAGGGAGAACCAGCACAGGAAGGACCCTGCGGGAGAGAAGGGGTTACTGTCCCTGTGGCCCTGGTAGGCCCTTCCGACCTTGTGAAGGGAGGACGTGTAGGGACTGGCTCAGCTGGACTGACTGGAGCCCTGGAAACCATCCGGGCACCAGGCGGCAGCAGGCTGCGGGTATCCCCCACCGATGGGAAGGGTGCACTTGGAGAAGCTCGCGGTGCTGAGTCAAGGCTGAGTCCTGCCGGGGCTGAGGGCGCCTGCGGCCCCAGGGATGGCTGGATTGGTTTTGTGGATCAGGAGTACTTCGGGAAATCTGCCTCTTTGTCCGACCTTCAGAATATCGCTCTTCTTCATCATGGCTGAGGGGCAGGAGGCCCCACTAACACCGGCATTGGGAAGACAGGAGAAGCAGGTCTCCACTGGAAATGCTTGCCTGGGGGTGAATCGGCTCCCCGCCAGTGCCCCTCAGGGTTGGAAAGGTAGCCTGGGCAGCCTGGCTCTGAACCTGGCCTGGATTCTGAACCTGAAATAAACTGACGCCTCGGAGTCTTCCTCGAAGCTGGGGGACAGTGTCCCCTCGGGCCGCAGTGGCTGCACTGGACTGAGGCCCATGGTTGAGTTTTGCCCTGCGGTCCTGCTCCGGCTGCAATGTGACATTCACATTTCAGAAGCTGGGGTTGGCACGGGGCTGGATCATCTCCTTCAGCTGCAGGCATAAGCCAGGGCTCCCTGTGGAGGGGGGCTGAGGAAGGTCAGTTGCCTTCTTGATGAATCCAGAGCCACTTTTGCACGGTGACTGCAGCTGTGGTGAAGGAGGGGGAGGCCTCGCTTGGGTCAGCTTTCGTCCCCCGCAAGCTTGCCGAAGGCTGGGGAGCTGTGAACGCCAGCTCCTCGCGACTGCTGGGACCACGAGAACTCCCACTCCGCCAACAGCCCTCGGGGCCACTTCTCAGAGGCTTCATGGAAGCCACAGCCCTGCTGCTGCCCAGGGAAGGGGCAGAAAGGACGAGGGGTGGGTAGGTGGGGAGGGCAGGCCCGTTCCACCCTTGTCCTTGACGGAGGTCGGAGGAGCAGCTCTGCTCTGGGCATCAGTCTGTTTGGAGCCAGAAGCAGGACAGCCACAAAGGGTCCACGGGCTGCAGGTGTCGTCCTGTCCGAGAGCAATCTAAAAACAAGAACAATCTTCTCACGTCGATCAGATGCATCAAAGGCAGGTTGTGAGCCCCTTGGCGCCCCATCCTCATCACCTCGGCCCTTTAGACCCCAGGAAAAGGACTCTCTTTCCCCGTCAGCCCCCTGCCCAGTGCCTCCAGACCTGCCCTGGAGACGCCCTTAGTCTCTGAAGACATCTGACCTCCAGAGCAGGAGGAGAGGGAGCTGGAGAGGGGAGGCAGGGTCGCCTGCCCTCCTCGAGCCTTTCTCCTCATCGCATCTGCTCCAGAGCAAATATTTCTCCTATATGCTAGTTATATTCATTATAAGGACAGGGAATATGGAGATTTAGCAGCAAATATTGGCTCAACAAATGAAAAACCCTTCAGTATAATTTCTAACCAACCCACTAATACTATACTAATAATTTTGTAACTTCTCTAAAGAATCTGTAGAAAGTTTAAAACATCTCGTGCCTCTCACGTTTGGGAGGCTGTAAACAAATACATGGCAGGCCGAACCTGCTCAGGCAGGCTAGAGAACCTTCAGAGGAGTTTGTAAGTTGAAACACTCTTGTCACGCCCAGGAATTTTTATTGACTGGAGCTGCAAGTTAACTCCTTCTCTGAGAGAGGTGGTGGGGGGACTGCTGCTAAGTTGTTTCAGTAGTGTCCGACTCTGTGACCCCATAGACGGCAGCCCACCAGGCTCCACCGTCCCTGGGATTCTCCAGGCAAGAACTGGAGTGGGTTGCCATTTCCTTCTCCAATGCGTGAAAGTGAAAAGTGAAAGTGAAGTCGCTCAGTCGTGTCCGACTCTTAACGACCCCATGGACTGCAGCCCACCAGGCTCCTCTGTCCATGGGATTTTCCAGGCAAAAGTACTGGAGTGGGGTGCCATTGCCTTCTCCAGAATGTAAGGTACATCAGTGGCGAAAACAAAGAACCATTCTTTCACAAAGCTTTTGTTCAACTGGAGCAAACTATAAACAATAATCAAAATAGATGCATGATAATAAGTAAATATGCTATACTCCGTTAGAAATTGATCAGTGCAATGAAACAATATAACAAGGCAAGGGGCCACCGGGTGGGATGAGTTGCAATTCCATAGAAAGTGGTCAGGATGAGGCTCTTAAAGAAGGGATGATGTATGGCCAAAGACATTAAAGAAGCAAAGAATGGGCCATGAGACTGTCCAAGGACAGGGTGACCCTGGCAGAGGCCCTTTTACGGGACAGCCCCCCGTAAAGTCAGAGGCATAGGTGAGAGCATAAAACAGTAAAGTAGGCAGACTCCGGTTTTGAGGGTAGATGCTCGGAACAGGGAGTCTCCTGAGGCTTGATCCCGCCTTTGCATTATGCCAAGCCTCCTTCCTCATAACCTTTGCCACAGGCGGAGTTCCTCACGCTGGCTCCCAGCAATTTACAGATGTGAATACCAAAGAAGATATAAGGATTATATCATATGTCTGTAACATAATTAAAGGACCATAAAAACTTGAAGGAAAAACTAATGTGTTAAGAAATTTTAAAACACTTTTAAATACTTATTGATCAAAGAAAGCACAAGAAAATTAGAAAGCACTTAGAATAATAATGGAAATGCTATGCATGGAAACTTGTGAAATGTAGCTTTTAAGAAAAATTGCTTTAGGGAGGGTTCCAGGAAGATGGAAAAGAGGAAGCACCAAGAATCTCTTTCCCCACCTAGAAAACAATTGTACTGGCAGAATCTGTCTGATGTAACTATTTCAAAATTCTGGAGGCTACTGAAGGCTTGCAACTTCCAGAGGAATACATGGATGGTAAATTACAATTAATTCTGGTCAGTTTCAGCTACCCATCCCCTCATCCCTAATCAGTGAGTACACAGCTGTGCATGTGTTCCTGGAACAACTTGCATATAGTCTATGAGTTCAAGGTGGGCAAAAGGACTCTGCCATCCAAATGTCAGGGATTTGTG